>UYYA01000850.1:0-30032 GCA_900624975.1 Angiostrongylus costaricensis | reverse complement strand
GCGTTTGCTCAACAAAAATACGAAGAATTACTTGATCAATGCCGAGGTTAATAGAAAGTCGGTCGTGGGAGTTACAAAAAAGCCTGATAAAATTACTTTAGCCCTGCTGTGCCAACTCCAGCCTCAACTCCATTCGACCTTTATCGATGTGACGTTGCGCAACAATTAAACTCAGCAATCACTGCCTATGTAGTTGAGGATCGACTCGAATGATACGGCTTCTGAAGTGTGATACAGAAGAATCGGCCATAATAGATAATTCACCGAACTCGTGTACGTTTATCAATAACAAAATGTAATGAATGAATTGTAAACAACGGAACGTGCCACCTGCACTTACTACAATTGTCGTGACAGCCAAGTTAGTATAACAATCATCAATGTAACACAGTCCTGATGCTCGTTTATGGCTGCTAAAAATTACTATGTTTGGTGAGCACTAAGTCTTCGGTGACTACTTCGTACGTTATGATATGGTAGAGATTCCGAAAGGCAATTTCAACATTTACTGCAAACTCCTTAAATTATGCTCTGCCTGTGAATCCTGTAAGCTCACAGTGAACACTATGAAGTGCTGTGTTGTGTTGGCACGTTTCGAACAGCATTACTATTCGCTATGATAACATCGATATCTGTTATGAAATGGAAGCTTCACTAATCAATGTTTACAAAATTTGACTGATTTACCAAAATCCGGTTTATAAACCCAAAAATCACTCTCGTTTTACTCTTTACGGATTTTCACTGAATGCAAACGGTCGGGTGAGGGTAAAATGTTGATCACCTGAGACAAAGACTACTGGCTTACTGCCAACGTATGATGTTTCAGGAAAACACAGCTAAATGCGTGTTCGAATAAAATGTATACGCTCGTAGATACAGTATTTCTACTGGTTCTATTTTGTAGGTTGCACAACACTATATTTAGAGGAATACATTTTTCGAAAACTTTTGGGGTTCGTTGTAGGGTACTTGATCAGTTGCACGAGTAAACCAAAGAATATGAAAAGAAACCGAGCACACGCTAAAACAGTCCGTTAACTGGTAGAAGTTCTTTTCATTTCCTGCAAATTATCACATATTGTGTAGTAAACATGGACGTTTCCAGACACCGACACGATCGTCTTTGAATAAAGTTAAGCAAAAACAGGGAACCTCATCAAGTTCGACAACCTCAGGAGCATCAACATCTTCAAAAGGGAAACCTGAGAAAACAACCTAAAGTTGGGAAAAAGGTCCGTCAATTTCATGAGTCTTTCGGAACGATTAAGAAGTTCTTGGTTTAATCAGCAGCCTCTACTGTGCTTCAAACACTCTGACTTCTGACACCTGCGTGAGACGTCCTAGAATACGTTTCTTTGTCTTGTATCCGTCATCCGTGGATTACATATGTCTCTCGGTGGATTTGGTCGCAGCATGAGGATATGTCGCGAATATTCTAATTGGTACGTTGAATTGCGGTCGCAGCTAGTTCTGCGTGTAATCGCGAAAGCCTGATATTCTCATGCCTAGCAACTTCAGGTCGTCAACAGAAACATTTTCTGGTCCTTATAGTTCCTAAGGAGGATCGTCTTTAAGCGTGCGATTCCTCTTGCAGTGCAGCAATTTCTGGGGTTAGTTAACCTGCTAACTGAGCTCGACATGACAGTTCGAACGAAAAATTGCCTGCAACTAATTGCTTGGTTCGACAATGTATTTAGTCCAGTTAACATCTTTTATAGTTAAATACTTAGGTTTTCTCGGGAATAGCTATTTTCGCTAATTTGTTTGTACAACGGATCTAGAACCATTTCTTAGTGAAATACGCTAAGATTTAGGGTGAGTATTCAAAGAAGATTAGTATAAAAAGAGACGAAGAAACCGCGGACGCAATTGGGCAAGGGTCCAAAAAGTCGCTCAGGTAGGAGAGAAGTGAAGGATAGATAAATACAGTGAAAATGAGAGAGGAAGAGAGAGGAGGTGAACGAGGAAGAGGAAGGGGAGAGGATGAGCAAACGGGTGCAAATGAGAAAAAAACTTACCTCTATTCGGAGTGAAGAAGTAAAGTCTTCCAGGGAAATTCTGCTTCAATAGCATGAATTTAGCAAACATTAAGGACCAGTGGATTATTTCGAATAGCGTGTATGACGATGTCGTTCAACACCAATAATTACGTGCTTTCCAGGTAGGTCCCACCGTGGACGATGAACCGAGCGTATCGAGTGACCAGCCTAATTTGGCAAAAGAAGGATAAAAAGAAAAGGAAAAAGAAGCGGACATTGATTTGGAAAAGCCAGAAAGAGATACTCAAGACAAGTCATTCGTCCAATCAAAGACTATTTGCAATAAGAAGTAATGGTATATGTTAAACAGTTGCTTATATGACGGGTTCTGAATCAGAGAACGGAAAATAACAAAAAAAAAGACAGGAAAACAGCAAGCAATGTAGAACAAAAAACAATGAACACCGACTTTTAAGCAAAATGGAGCCTGAGGTGGAAAAAGAGACGCTGTTCTGGGCACAGCACTTCTTACGTTCGATTCATTTTCCTCGCAATCATCGTTCAAACTTGTCTGCGAACATTATGCGTGTTGTTTCGGCTGCTTCTTGAGGATCGTATTAGTTGGTCAGTGCAACACAGGTGTTCGAGCCAGTATTCGATACCGAGCAATCACTAGCTCGTAGTAGAATGCTGGACTTTGTACGAATTTGCTACGTGAAACATTTTCCACGTTGCCACAGAGCACAACCTCAAACATGGGTTGCAACCGTTTATAGCAGTAGTAGTAATACAATGTGAAAAATATGCGGACATCTAGAATACTAAAGAATACTAGTTGAAAAAGCTGACTGAACGAACTCATGATGACCCTTATATTCCTCTTGTAATGGGGGCGTTTTGACAGAGGGAAAAATAGAAAGCGCTCAACAGAGGATTTTAGGAAGTTTCTCAGTTAGTATAAAGTGATAGAACTGCTTGCACAGAATGTTCGTGAAGGCTACACAATAGCGTATACAGAGAGTTAATTGCAAGGGCAGGTGCTGGAAACCGCATACAGTGGCGGCTGCTCATTCAGTACCCGAGCTGTGGAAAAACAAAGAACAGTCATTACAAAGAAGTTACAGAACGCCTTTCCAGGCAGCTGCCAAGCAGGTGTTTAATAGATGGCTTTGAAAGAATTTGCAAAGATTGTAAGGATTAACTTGGTTACAAGTAAATATAGTCGAAAGTACAGTAAATAGGAGAAAGTTATTATACTGACACTTATCGGAAATTTCTAGTTGAAAAGATGTAGACCGATATGGCAAGGTTGAATGACAGTGGGTTTGGAAAAAAAATATGGATACATATGTAGCGAAGTTAGTAACCAAACATATGGTGTTGGGAAATTTAATGGGGATCATTACAGCTCCGAAGTCATCATTGACATTTCAGTGCCTAGGTTGACTACAAGAGAATATCTGAGCAACTTCAGACCCAAAAATGAAACGAAAAAAACGAGCTAAGAGGCTGTTAGCCGTCTCTTTTGTGAACGGGACCACTTATGATAACAGTACCAGGTTGCCTCCTGCACAAGTCTTCTCTAATGCTTCCGTTTTTCTTCATCTACTAGCTTTTTGTCCGACTGACCGTAACTGGACGATTGACAGCTTTGTGAACAAGCAGGGTCTAGAGAACAGTTTAGGGCCAAGAATTTAGCTCATACGTTTGTAAAATTCGATGACGTAAATTTAAACAGAACACTACACGAGGCTCGCATAAGACCCACAGACTCGATGGAAAATATTTTAAAGTAGAACTCATAATCCTCGCTCAGGAATCTAGAGGCTCAGGGCGTAAAACTCTTGAAACGCTTTGATAAACTCTAAAATTTCAAAAATGAACGATAAGTGCCTTGTGATCACGTGGGTTCTAGTGCACACAGCCTGATTCCTCGATCTTAACCAAGCACATACCATGCCTATGTAAGATTGTGCGGCTGGTCTCCAGTAATAACTAGTGGACTTAAGAACATCAAATCGATGAGTGTTTAAGAGAAGCTGTTTAACATTTATGTATTAAATTCTGTCCGCTGAGGTCATGAGAATGTTTGACTGAGTGGGTTGCATGCGAATTTGACTCTTCCAGTCTCTGAAAAAGGCCGAACCGCCGAAACGTCATCCCGCACTGAATTGAATAAATACTGCTGTTAACCTCGTATTTGTTCAACGAGAAAACTGTGTATTTTGGAGAAAAGCATAAGCTAAAGAGATGAATATAAAAAATTCTGATTTCTACGAGCCAAAAAAGAAATAAAGAGGTAAGTGTATGAAACTTTGGTTTCCTCCGAAGTGTTACTGAAAGTTTTGATGTCCTTAGGAAAAAAAATTCGCTGATGGAAACAAGAAAGATAAGAGGGAAGCACGTGAAGTTGTTCGGGAGGGAGAATGCTCTAGAATGGCACGAAAACGACGATTCAAGCAAAAAGATCCTTGGGTGACTTGAGTTAGTGCTACTAAGGTTTTCATTTTACAGTGTTTTTATAATCTTTCATAGGTGGAAAATGCCCAAAAGATTGTGGAATACTTCACGATAATCATCTGCACTGCTTTTTGTTCTCGCTTATTGCTGAACTTTACCAGTATGAGATCGCCGTGAGCCAGAAACGGTACACGTTATCATCTGGTCCTCTTGATAAAATTCCCCTTGAGTCCCTTTTAAGAATTTTATCCCTCAGTACTATTTATCACTACTAGAGACTTTATCGTTATCAGAAACTTTATCAAACACTATGAGCCGATTTTATTTATCTACAAATAAAAGAGGATTTTCACCAACATGTATTCCAATTATTAAATATTCACTCATATGGAAGCTCTTTGATGAAAGAGAAAAACTTTGGCGAAAAAGAAACTCTGACATAAGATCCCACACCTATGGTCAGTGAGATTCTAACAAAACTGAGCTCGATGTGTAAAAGATTTGAATGCGAAAGAATAATAGATATACGTTAAGAAAAACTTTGATATAAAACTCTCAGATGATCGTCCGCACAAAGAATGCCTTGGCGGCAGCATCAATTCAATTCGTTCCTTTCTCTCCCTTCTACCGAGTACTCCTGCCTAAACATTCAAATTGTCTCTACATACAATCGCTGCCGCGTAGTAATGCAGAAACCTTCGCCGTCCTGGTGCACGATTTCTATGAAGACTGCAAATTGTAGCATAACCTACTTTCTAACAGAGCTTTCAATTAGAACTCTCTTCCGGTGTGCACTACTTACCCAGAAGAAGCGTACAGAAGCGCAAACTGAGCCTTCTGTCGCCGCGCTCTTCCGCCACAGCGGGATTCCCCCCTCACTCCAACCACGCCGACCTCCTGCCCAGAAGCTGGCTCACGAGCGCCCGCCACGACGTTCAGTGACGTTGGAAAAACGTTATCGATATACGTTCGTGTTCCTCGTGAAGAGTGTAAGGAAAATAAGAGACTAACACTTCGGCTAGAAGTGTTACAGAAATTCTTTCGGCGATTAGGTGAAAACGGTGTAATTTGACGAGAGAATGTGACTTTGAGGAGAGTGGTAAAAAGCAGTTAAGCGTAGTGTAGGATAGTATATAAATGCGCAGAGGTATTTGATTTTGTGACAGACAAGCAAGAAGCCAAAAGGTAAGAAACTAAGCGAGAAACTAAGAAGGCATGAATTCGAAGGCTAACGGTTTTCGTAGTCAGTTTTTCTGACATCGCGTAATACAGCCGAACCACACATACATAGAAAGATGAACATCGAACGCATCGGATGTTTACCAATTTCAATTTGTTCTTCGATTTCAATAGGTAAAAGGTTAAAATGAAAATAAAGCTTTCTACATTGGAATTCCAATGCCATTCATTCCATACATTCCAATGCCGAGGTTAAGAGAAAGTCGATCTTGGGAACTATTACAAAAAGCTTTCTACGTTGACCAATCCCTGAGGGATGCGCCATACATTCGACTTCATCAAGCATCGTTTTGATATGACTGAATGCATATCTGACCATTACAATAACTCGCGGTGGGCTACAGATGTATCCAGTCAGTGCTGCTATCCTCCCAGACAAGTCTGATACCACCGGGCACTGCGCTATACGCGCCCTTTTCAATACCGTATCAATAACAATGTGAATATATATACAACAGAAAACAACCTGATAATATTCCAACCTAAAACAAATACATATATATGTATATATATATACATGTATATATATAATGCCGAGGATATATATATATATATATATACATATATATATATATATATACAACAGAAAATCGAACGTGGGAGTTATATACATCTTCGATTGTTAGTTCGACTTACAGCTAACAATACTAATCTGAAGTTTGCGGTTGAGAGATATGGATTAATTCCTACTTTACACAAGTTTCGTCATCTACGCACCCACATCAAACTGTGACAAAGGCGAACTCGGAGCGTTCTATATCGACTTGGAATTGTTTTACGTAGAAGACCTCACATTTGTTAAGGTCACGACTGGAGAATTCAACACTAGGATGGAACCAAGAAGAGCGTCTGAAAAACGTCACATTAGAACCCACGGTTTAAAATAGAACGTGCACGGTGAATAACTATCTGGTTTTGTAATGGCGACTATAGCCATTCATGGTAACTCAAGGTTTTAGAAGGTCCACTGTGAACGCTGAACATGGGTTCCCCCAGTAAATCGTACTATAACGATGTAAATCACATCAAAGTGAATCGAAGGCTTTGCTTAACCGATGCCGATGTTGCAACTAAATTGTAAACGTGATCTATCGCCTATCGCCTCTCCGGTGAGACTATCGTCTCTCCGGCATAAGATTTCATTTTTCGTAGAAGGGAGTCCAAAATCACCAGAAACTGGGATTTATTTAATTCACTAGTCTGCTGCTGCGAAGATGCCGTTCTGGATAACATCGACGAAGAATACGATCAGCTCATTCAACATCTTCGCATTAACGCTATGAAAGCTGAGAGTTCGAAATTCACGAAGAGAAGTTTCTGTCCAGAAACACTCGAGCTGATAAGCCAGTGTGAAATCGCGCGAGTTGTGGTGAACCGTCCTAGCTTGCAAAACAGTGCAGATAGGCGATAAAAAAGGATCTTAAAGAGAGAAGAGCAGCAGTTGTGGTCGAAGCTGAGGAGGATGAGAAAAGCATTTGCAAAGCCCACTGGTACTTCGCGCGTTACAAAACGGAAATGATTGCACGAAAATGACTTTAGGCTTCAATCATATAAAACATTATTGATCACTGTTACCGAGATTTAATAAACATCGGTTTTTAAGAAGTCGATTGGTCATTCCACAGTATTTTAGATGCCACGAAGCTACTCTCTTACAAAACCTACGGTCTTCACCATAAACCAAAGCAAAGCGTTCCTACAACAGAACGCTGAAAACTTGAAGCTAGATTGGCTCTAACTTCACTTTGCCCAAACTCTGGAATGATCTTCCTCATAAATAACCTTCCAGACCCTATTCATTTTCCATTTCACCAGTGCGTTGTTGCCTTGGAAGGATTTCTTCCTTTGGATACTCGTGAAGAAGATCTTAGGACGTTTCCAGCTCTTCATCACATCAATCGATGGCAATTTCTAGAATATTGATTGGAAGCAATATGACAGTTGAGCACACTGAACATTATTTTCATAACATTGAGTCTTCTGGGATAGCAAAACCAATTGATGAGGCTTATGCAAGGTATGCTCTATAAACTGCCAGCGTAATCAGGGCAACTGCACAATTAAAGCAGACTTTTAGTCGGATCAAACTTTCTAATAGATTGCTTAGCCGATGGATGCAATCAAGTAGCACAGTGATTGTTCGGAAATTAGTTCTCGATTTGCATTTTATCTTACACGTGTTTCAGCTGAGCCAGATCTAAGGATACAATCTTCATGTCCTTCTTGGAGCCGCAGATCGCATCAAATTCAACATGGTCGCTCCACGAGCAGCAAGAAGCAAGAGGACCGACGTACGCTACCTAAACAACGTCTCTTATTAACGGCGGAGAGGCCCCGTCACGACATTTCGGTGATGCACGCTTTGTCGTCCAACCGTCCATTGTCCATATTATCGATCCATACGAGATCATCTTCATTCTCATTCGTTCTTGCTTTCTTTCTTTTTTGATTCCCATCGGAGCAGGCCGTAAGCGGTGACGGCTAAACAATGCAATACACTGATGGGCGGATGAGTGGTTTATCCAGCCATTTTTTAAACAATATTATTCGGTTGGAACCGTGAGTAACATGTGAGCCCTCGAAAAGTGTAATCGCAGGTTCGAAGTTCACCTGAGGCCCAAGTTCTACTCATTTCTCACCGTTCTTCTTAATATTCGGTTATTTTTCCATATTGTTCATTCACTTTAGCGTCTCGATGTTTTCAGCGCTGTCTGTCCTGCATTAAATCTTTTCAATTTCATCTACGAAATTCAAAATTTGCCTTTAATTGAGGAGAACGCGTATCATTTACATAAGTGCTCTTTGAGACTAGCAACAAATTTTCTCACCCTTTCTGATCTTTTTTGATTACGTTGTTCTTATTCTTTTACATAACTAATTTGTATAGGAATGTTATGTTATTACACAAAAACTCCAGTCTTTGAATATGGACTTTAAAGATTTCATCATGGAAATTGCGAAAAGGAAATCATGATGGGGCACTGACGAACACCAAGTTAGAGAATGAAGTGCGATTCCTGGAAAAATCACCATTTGTAGAGAAAGGCAGACAGTTGAAAGGGCGCATTTGTTTGAAATGCTCTACACTATGCGTGGTTGTTCGGTCAGTCTCGCTCCTCGGCAAAATTAGTCTTTAGTTCTTTCAGGCCGGACAGAATGGTAAAACGTTAGTTTGCGAGGATGAAGTTACTAAACCGATACATCGTCAAACACCAGAAAGTGATTATGTAGACCAAGACTGCACTCAACCAATTTCACGAATGAGAGTCGTATATATGGTTTCTCACTAACAGAACGAGGAGCGCTCAACGCTCCATTCTTTTAGTAATTTTTTGTATGATCGAGCCGACACGTGGTTAGTATAAACAGTTTTATTCGGCTAACGTTTCGGTGCTTTCGTCCTTCTCGTTTATTTTTATTGTTTACGTTTTTCTTGATATTGAGACACAATTGAACTCAGAGGATATGGGCTGTCTATTTCTCCTTTGACGAGTCGGTTTGTGCTACCCTACACCCGCTCGTAGTTATACACCTTTGTTGATGTGTTGGTGTGCTGTCATGTGCACATGGCGCACCTGATATACATGGCGTTTCAGTTGAAGCCACGTGCAAAATTGGCGCAACACATTCCTGTGACCATAAAAATATGGATTTAACGCATCAGTATTCCACCGCAAGTCATTACATAGCCCTATTATGCATTCGATCACGTTACCGATGCTGGGTCGAAGACGAATGCGTGGCCAGTTCCTCTTGGACTCATCGTCGCCTTATCTTATCTTATCTTATCCTTATCTTATCTTATAAGATTCATATTAGGGTTATGATACGGAATGTGGGATACTTATTCCATATCTTATCTTATTTCTTGGTTTATCTTTCCATGAAGTTTTAATATGGAAGTTAGTTTCGCTCAATATTTTCAACAAGCCAGTGTTCATCTGCACCCAGAGATGTGCTAACATTTTATCAGTGAGCTTCTATTGTAGACAGATCTCAGCAACCTATGTATAACTATTTTGGTAGCAAAACGGCTACAAGCAAATAATTTTAAGGACATAGTGTAACGAATAGTTAGCGGCGAAGTGGAGCGGTTCAAATCATGTAGAATATTAGCCACGCGGCTCTTTTAGTTGCTAGAAAATCTACCAGCCTCAAACGCCGGTAATTAACCCTTTTGTATACATAAATGCAACGTTTACTTTTCATTTTTTGCCTTTTATTATTTTTATGGCTGGGTATTAAGCGAAGTGCAACCACAAGATTGCTGAGATATTTGCGAAACTCCGGACCGCAGGTTTATGCGGTAGGGAACGAACGCGCTGTTGTCCTTTCCGGGGAGTAACGCGTTCACCACCACACCATGCAGGTCCTTCGTTTAGCCTGTCTCGCAGCTAGTTCTATCGATCTGTTCAACTACAGCCTTAGCTTAACTGGGTTCAGTGCCGACGTGGGCTCCCCAGATCAATCCCGTTGACAGGTAATTGCTGACGGCATAGATCGATAGAACTAACTGAGAGACAGGCAAAACGAAGGACCCGCATGGTGTGGTGGTGAACGCGTTACTCTCCAAAAAAGACAATAGCGCGTTCATTCTCCACCGCAGACACCTGTGGTCCGGCGTTTTGCAAATATCTCAGCAATCTTATGGTCATAAATACAACGTTAGTAACATAGTAATAACGACAGAGAAGCAGTGATAAAAGAATCACGCAAGTTAAAGCTATGTGGTGCTATGGCTAGTAGTTCATCTTCTTCAAAACGTGGATTAGTGAAATTGACACGCAATCCACTCAGTCAAAGACCGTCAAAGAATTTTAGCAGACAAGACCAAGATGCGTTACATAAGAACGACAAAGAAGAAGTAGGGCATTGCCACCACCCCTTTTCCTCGAGCGTTGTTTAGTGAGCATAACATTTCCAAAAGTTTCGGAAGAAACTCTCGGAATCCTTAACTGCTACCGCAAGCGAGTGTTTACTTCTAACCTCACAGCAACGTAAAATTGTGGAATACGACAGGTTCGAAAACTATTAAAGTCAAGAACTACTGAACTGTCAGTTAGTGATAAGGGAGGAGATTTTGTAGTAATAACTCGCCGGTTAGATGTTGAGATAATGAAAAAGCGTCTTAAAGATACTCCGCTCTTTATCGCACATCACCTGTGAAGGAGTTCAGAAGCCAATAGCGAAGGCTAAACACGAATATGTCAAAGTGGCAATGGCGGCAAATTTAAAATCATTTGTTATTTCGCAGCTTAAAACTGAATTGCAAACACGGCCCGTCCTGTACTTGCTTATCACAACTCATAGGTCAGCGTCCACCGGCGATGTTTTTGTTACGACCCCTGAGCATTCAAGGTTAGACCTATCCTCAATTGTGTAGGCGGTAACACATGCAGAATAACTTGGTTCATAAACCTAATACTTCGCTTGTACATGTCCCAGCCTACCTCACGATTACTCAGTTATTTCTGAATCGTCTAACTAATGCGCGTCATAACAATGAGTACGTGATGGAGTTCTTCCACGTTTCGGCCCTACCCTTTGTACTAAAGTATTGAATGACCGCGCTATGAAAGATGCCTTCGAACTTCTTTTGCAACACGAAGGAGCAATAGACGTGTGCAGCTTTTCGATTCAGCAACTCATGGACCTGTTGAGGGAGTGGCAGTGCTCACCCATCGAAAGATCTCTGCGGGGTCGCCAAATTGGTACTAAACTTATTTGGGAGGAAATCAACACTGCCTTGATACACTAACAGGAGTCATTATAAAAGCCAGATATGCATCCAGTCACCTCCAACCATGCTTAATGAAGATGAATGGATGGTACATTCCTAAGGAATCGTTCAATGACGACAGCATAATCTTTATCTTTATCCTGTCGCCTATACAACACAGAAAAAGATGGACAAATGTTTTGAACCGCTAAACAAACTGTCACCTCTATCAGCTGTCACCTGTAGTGCCGTTGATCGTCAAGTGATTCGAGTGGGCGCTAGTAAATGTTCCATTTTCTATGTCGCATGAAAGAGTAGCCCAGCAGGTTCTGCTCGCTCTAGGGACCCGTCGAGCATCATATCTTCCTTTTGGGCTTTTCGTGAAGAACTCTGACCATCAGGTCGGTGGTCTTCCTCTAGTACGTTTGACATCCCAAGGAATCCAGCCACTAACGGCAACTGTCCATCTATTGTTGTCCATACGCATTACGTGTCCGGCCCACCTTATCTTTGAAAATTTGGCGTATAGAACGGCATCTCGGTTTGTTGATCGTTGGCACAGGTCGGAGGTTCGCATCCATTCCCTTACTTGTGTAAAACGGGATACTCCTAGCATAGCCCCTTCCACCGCGCGTAACGCTAAGTGATCTTTCTACTTACACATCGATCAGGTTTTTCTCGCATACGTTAGGACAGGAGGTACAGCTGAGTCGAAAAGTGGGCAAGGAGTTGGGTGTTCTTTGTTCTCTTCTCTACATCTGCGATGCTGTTGAAAGCTCGCAAGGCCGCGCGCTTCCTTCTGCTGAGCTCTGGAGCTAAGTCGCTCATCATATTGGTTTCCCGACCTAGATAGACATAACTGGAGCATTCGGAGATATTCGTTACGTTGAGTGTGAACGGGGCATACGAAACCAGTCCCTTTCTCATAAACATCGTTTTTGTGAGATTTAGTCAAACACCAATCTTTCCATAGGCTTTATCAAAGTCGGCAAGCATTCGTTCCGCTTGGCTATTGTTTGTTGTTATAAGGACGATGTGAACAGCAAAGCGAAAATAGTGTAACTGCCAACCATCGATTTTCACTTCCATGTGATCCCATTCCAATGTTCTCATGACGTTCTAGAGGGTGGCGATGAATAATTTTGGCGAGATGGTGTCGCCTTGCCTAACCCCTCTTTTGACGTTAATGTTAATAACGCTGTAGAATGGTGAGATCTTGGTTGTAAAATTTTTGTACAGCTCACGAAGAATCTTTAGGTACTGAGTGGGGACTATTTGATTTTCAAGGGCTTCCATAACTGCATCGATCTCAATTGAATAAATGACCTTCTGTAAATCGGTGAAAGTGAGACAGAGCAGTCTTTTGTACTCTCGCGACACTTGAACAATGACACGGTCTTGCTGGTCTTCCAGTGAGTAGGGACCTTGCATCTAGACAGATAACGTATGAAGCGCCGAGCCAGTATGTTTATGAGGACTGGCGGAGGGTTCTTTAGGTGTTCTGGCCTTATCCTGTCCAAACCTGGTGCTGTTCGTTTTCTCACCGACGATATGGCATGTCGGATTTCGGAAGGGAGAACCGGTGATACAACATATCCATCCTTCTTTACTTCATATGACGAAAGGTAGACGTGGCTATCGAAGAAATCCGAGTAGTATTCGTGAATGATTTTGTCCACTGCTTTTTTGGAGGCTGTAATTGTTCCGACTGGGCGTCGGATTGCAATTATCCTGGTCTTGTAATTGGCGAAGCATCGGTGGGCTTTGCGAATACTTTTTCCAGCCTCTGCAGCTTCGGCCATTGCTGCTGCTCTTCTCTCTCTAAGATCTTCTTTTATCCCCTGTCTGCATTGCTTTCCAAGTTCGGACGTTAGCTCACGGTTACCTGCAGCTCGTGCGATTCCACGCTGACGTATCAGGTCGAGCGTTTCTGGAGACAGACGTCTCTTGGTGACCTTTGATCTCTGAGCTTTCATAGCGCTAGCGTGAAGATGTTGAATGAGCACATCGTATTGTTCGTCGATGTTATCGGCAGCGGCATCTTAAGAATAGCCGACTAATGAATTAAATAAGTCCCAGTTAATGGTGGGTCTTGGACCTAGGTTTTTGAATTTAACGGTTTTCTCTCCTTTCCACGAGAAATAGAATCTTGCACGAAGGAGTCAATGGTCTGATCACGTGTAGAATTTTGGGATAACGGCGACATCGGTTTGGCAAGACCTTCTATTTGCTTTAATGTGGTCTATTTCGTTATGGTACTCTCCACCGGGTGACTCCTAAGTCCAGCGTTGAGAGTAGGGCTTCTGGAATTACGAATTAGCATGGATGGTCTTGGTCGTCATGATAAACTCGGACAGCCGCTCACCCTGTTCGTTCCACTCTAATCCGTGGGTTCCAATGTGACGTTGTTCAGACGTTCTTCTTAGTCCAATCTTGGTGTTGAAATTTCCAATGATGATCTTGAAGAATGTATGGTCTTCTCTACAAAACTTCTGCAAATCCATATAGAACTCTTCTTTTTCGTTATAGTTTGATGTCGGCGCGTAAACGGCGAAAACTGTCAAAGCCGAAATTGATCCACATCTTTTTAATCGTAAACGTACGATTCGAGTTGCGAGTTGTTCGAATGAATCGATGTTCATGGACAATCTCGTGTTGACGATAACGCCGACGCCGCCGACTCCTCTGCTGTCGCATGTTCCGAGGAACAGTTCTTCTCCGGTGTCATAGACGGCGTTCAATAGTCGACGTCGTCTCGTCTGGGCCAGGCCAATGACGTCGTATCTTATCCTTCTTGCTTGCATGGGGAAGTCTTCTAACGAGGACTCGGATGCAAGTCTACGTGCATCGTAAGTACGGATCGTAACCTTAGTTCTTTGCAAACCGGGCAGCTTCCATCGGCTCTTAAATTTTAGCAGCCTCTCCGTACTCGTCCTACCCAATGCTGCCGGATTGTGGACTTTTTCGAGGTCAGATGAATGAGGCCCGTTTTTTCTTTACTGTGCTTAGCATTTTGATACTAACCTATAGCTTGCTCGGCTCTGAACGTGGAGGCTGGATATACTCACGGGTGCCAGACTCTCCCAGAGTAGACATGTAGCTTATTTGTTGGAGGCGACTCCTACCCGCGTCCCATATAACTCCCTGTCACTTTATTGCAGGATTTTGGCCGAATTGTCTCGTAGAATACAATCCGCATAAACTAGAACGCGCCCAAATACGCGTGCATGAATGCGCCTCGTAAATACAGAAAGTATGTGCGAAATCGGCGAAGCAGAAACACGTTGTCCATTCCCTGGATCCACCTGCGTCTGAGGTAAGCAAAGGTCGCTTTGGTCTGTGATTAACCCATATGCGCCACCAGGGGATGCGCCGCGTAGTCTCGCGACTAACCGGCTATCGGGATCGCTCATATAAAGGAGGTCCGTTGGAGCGTGCTGTCGAAGTACACAAATTTCACCTGAGAAAAACGGAAGAAAGACTAGTTTCTGTTTTCCAATGTTCAAGTCAACCTGTCCGAAAAGGGTTAGGCCACTAAATAGTGTCGAAGCCCAAGTAGCAAAATCATACTGGTTCGTTGCTATCCCCTGGTGAGAATCGTGTTTCTTACAGTGGCCAAGATGCCTGCAATTGCAGAATGGCTATAAAGCGGCAGCAACTCAGGATTAGTTTAGAGAAAAAAAGCCTCAAAATTGTAAGTGTAGTGAAAATAGGGTTTCGTTCAACCTGCTCTCTATTTCAAACAAAGTACAGACAACCATATAAGATTGTGTGAAATGGGCCTTCGTTGAGTCTATTGAACACCGTCTTTGTTTCATTTCCACTCCTCGAGAAGATGACGACGTCATCTGCGAAATGAAGATTTGATAGGGGATTTTCACCAATATGTACACCCTTTTCGTTCCAATCAATTGAGTTCATTATCCATTGCAGTTAGGAGGTGAACATCTTTGAGGATAATGAGTCGTCTTGCCGAACACGTTTTCTTATGGGTATGGTTAGTTAAAAAGCTGTATATTTGTGTTTCACTCCCGTAGCTCTCGTAGTTTTCGCTTATAGCACGGACGAATCCACTCCTTGATGGACGTGGGTCAATAGGAACGCTTGATTTCGACGTTGTCAAACGATCTCTCGTAGCCGATAAAGATTGGGACAAGGGGCAGATGGTATTTATGATAGAATTCTTTAATCCTTGACACGGTTTGGATATGTTCCGCGCAGCAGAATTTCTGTTGGAATCCTGCTTGCTCAGCTGGTTGTGCCACTTCTAAGGTATTCTAAATACGCAAAAAAATCTTTGTGGGGAGATTGTGGATAACATTCAACAACCGTATTGCTTGGTAGTTACGATGATCCTTCGGTCATCCTTTCTGGGTGGGATGAAGAGAAGCGAAAATCTTTAAGCAGCAGCCCAAGCTACACGTAAGAGTTGGGGGACCCTCGTGGATGATAGATGCAAGAAAAGGATTAAACGCGAGAAATGCTGGGAATCCGCATGGTACATGCGGAAAATGACTCATTTAAAAAATACTGCACTAATTAATTAGAGAAGAATGCCTTCTGTTTTAACTTAGTATTTATTATGAATACGCAGACATCTGCTTTATCTAATTAAAGACGGGTTACTTAGAGGGATTGCGAGGTTCCTGAACAAAAGCGATACTCTTCTAAAGCTTACAACCAATAATTCCTTCAGAATTTCTGCAAGTTCTTAAACAGTTGTTGGCCTGTTTGCTTCCACTACTGCCTTCAATTCGTCCTCGTCAAGTTCACTGGGACGTCTACGGTTTTCCTGATCTTCGAAGTCGAAGTCACCAGATCCAAGTTTCCGGAACCATGTTCACACTATTAGAATACAATAGCTGACGTTTCGGCGGTTTCGCCTTCTTCAGAGCCGTTTATTTGTTGTAAGTATTAAGTTACAATGTTTAACGTTTTGTTTTCTGCTTTCTATAATTTTCATGGCAGGTTACTAAGCGAAATACAACCACAACGTTGCTGAGATATTTGCAAAACTCTGGACCGCAGTTGTCTATGGTGGGGAACGAACGCGCTATTGTCCTTTCCGGGGAGTAACGCGTTCACCACCACACCATGCGGGTCCTTTGTTTCGCACGTCTCTCAGCTATTTCTATCGATCTTTTTGCCACAGCAATCACCCGTCAGCGGGGTTGATCTGGGGAGCGCAAATCGGCATAGAACCCAGTTAAGCTATGGCTGTAGTTGAAATCACAATGTTTAACGTTCTATTAAACTGGGTTAAACCCGCATGGCGTGGTGGTGAACGCGTTACTCCCCGGAAAGGACAATAGCGCGTTCGTTCCCCACCATAGACAACTGCGGTCCAGAGTTTTGCAAATATCTCAGCAACGTTGTGGTAGTATTAAGTTAGTTGATGGATCGCGATAACCGCCGCCCATGTATTACTCTGTGCGGCGACTATCCATCAACTAAATTAAATACTTACAACAAATAAACGGCTCTGAAGAAGGCGAAACCGCCGAAACGTCAGCTGTTGTATTCTAATAAATTCTATATTAACAACCTCATGTTCACACTGTTAATTCCCTAGCACTATTTCATTCCAAACTCCATTAATGATCCGGGCCGTCTCTACTGCACTGCGACCGAGTTTGAACTCACAGAAGGGAACTCGACGGAAAAAAAAATAACCTCGGCATTGGAATATGAATGTGTCGTTTTCTTGTTCAGCAATCGCGAGGTTTTTAAACAGCAAACAGACGGCAGTAAATTTAAACAGAAGGCAGTAAATAAAAGGGGTTAAGATTGTGACCATAACGACAGCCCCAGATTAGCTGGGGTCATTACCGATTTGGGCTTCTCAGATCAATCTCTCTGGTGGATGATTGCTGATGGCAATGATCGATAGAAGTAGCTGAGAGACAGGCGAAACGAAGGACCCGCGGAAAGGGTAATAACGCGTTCCTTCCCCATCGCAGACACTTGTGTTCCGGTGTTTTGTAAGCATCTAAGCATCATAGAAGTTATATTTCGCAACATATCCTGCCAATTAATAAAAGTTATTGCTGAACATAGCTGACGTTTCGGCGGTTTCAGAGCCGTTCATTTGTTTTAGACGTTTTAGCCAAACATGGAATTATCAATCAAATGCCGAGGTTAACAGAAAGTCAGTCTTAGGAATTGCTACGTGTGTTTGATTTATTGACCTTACATGAGAGTGATAACGGCGACACGACGACAAAGACACCACATCGAGAGTACGAAAAGTGTGGACAGCGACTCGTATCATCGGCTCTGAGGAAGACGAAGACGTCGAAACGTTATCTAGTAATAACGATAAAGTTTATTTGTTAAACTCGTATATAATTAGCAAGCAGAAATCTTAATTGAAGTGGGAGACGAAGACGTAAAAGCAGATGATTTTATGTTGTTAATCATATCACATTCGGCTTTCCAACAGCCCAACTTACGTGGGTTGGTCACAAAACGAAGTAAGAAACACTGTGGAACGTGAGGGAAAGGAAATTTCAGTTTTGGACGAGTTAAGATCCATATTTGGATCGGTACGGTTGTTGACTTTCAACAGTACATTGCTACCTGACCGATATCGTATTCATCGTTGTTGCTTCGGTAATCACCGTTTGCTTTTTATCATATCGCATTCTCAAAGCACTGTTGTAAAATCGAATTCGAAAACAATAGCGTAGTTAGGACATGATATGCTTTCAAAATGAAGGATATTTGGTATAATTTTCCAAACTATTTATTGTCGGTTAATTTGTTTCTCTGTTCGTCTTACACAGGTGAAGGGAAGGACACGCACGGTGTAGTGGTGAATGCGTTAGTCTTCGAAAAGGTAATTGCGCGTTCGTTCCCCACCGCAGACACCTGCGGTCCGAAGCCTCGCAAGTATTCAGCATCGCTGTTATTGTGTGGTTTGTTTTCAAGAACGTTAGAACAAGATGGGAGGATGAAGGTGGTAAGAAAAACAATCGTTCTCTAAATGATCGCCATGAATGTTTCTCATGCAGCTCGGTCGTTATATCAAAGATAAGACAGACAGACAGACACTAAACAGAATCCTAGTAAAATTCATCCTATCGACGAAACATGGTCTTAAAATTATTCAGCTTTTGCGTTAAGCCAAATATCTGCACCGAAATTTACGATAAGCCGTGCTTTGGATTTTGAGAACACGATTGTTTATAGACGGGCAGCAAAATTTCGCTCTACTACTTCCAATATGCGCAAGAAGCGTTGGCTCAATCAATGCAGTTGTTTCTGAAATACACATGACCACCATAACTTAAGGGCCGAATCTTGAATTTGTGTTTGGAAAAACGTGTGTTTAACTGTCACGGTCTTTACACCGTTTAAATTCTAAGACACTCTGCAGTTTGATATTTATTCCATTCATTCATCCCTAATCTCCTTTAGTGTCACATAAGCGGTAATTTTGAAAGTAGGCCTTGAAAAGTCGCGTTTAGTGACATGTAGCAAGTTTGCATTGTTTGACTTAAACTGAGGAAGTTTCCTATCACAATTGCTATGCCGAATTGTAAATTATCTCTTTTAATGCTTTAAGCGTTTTCTAATAGAATTCTGTTTACGAAATCGTTGATACACATGAAGTCGTTGCTCTCTTCTTTTAAACTTCCTTACCATCCATTTTCGTTTATGCCACCAGGTTTTTCCAAGCGCATTTTACTGGTACATAGTTGAACCTATTGCGCACCTTGTTAAGCGTTTTGAGCCCCACCACAAGTTCCATCTTACTACTTTTTACTGCGTCCGTAGTTCTTTTTCCTATGGAGTCCTCGGAGAAAAATGCCAGTTCGTCACCGCGTACAGTCGCTAAACCAAAAAGAACTTCTACGCGATGCCACTAGATGTTGTAGTATATTAAGTAAGTAAGTACTCACAGCTCGATTATTGGAGAATCCTTCAGAGAGTATAGATGACATAAAAACTTCTCCCGGTTAACGAATTGCTCGACTACACTTTCCTCCTATTAGAGATCTTTGTATTCTTCAGCAAAAAAGGATAAAAGCACTGGACTAAAAGAACAAGACCTGGCGGCGTTATAATAATAAAGGATAAAGGATAAAGGATAAAGCTCTCGGCGTTGGTCAATCCCTGAGGGATGCGCCATGCATTCGCCTTCATCAAGCGTCGTTTGGAGGTGATTGAATGCATATTTGGCCTTTACAATAACTCGCGGTGGCCTACCGATGTGTCGAACCAGTGCTGCTATCTTCCCAGACAAGCTTGGTACCAATTTGGCAACTCCGGAGAGATGAAAGGCTTGGTGAGCCATGGGCACGGGGATCGACTTCACACGTGTGTCGCAGTGGCGTCTCCAACCACTGCGCCACATGCGCCTTGTTGTATAGTAATGATATATAGCAAATATTTTTTGACAACGACTGGGTAGAGTATTAGTAGTTCATTACGCGAACAGTCGAACAAATCCAAGCGCTGGTTCAACGTCATCCTCTCACCGGCGTCGGAAAATTGCTACCAGGCTTCTCCAGTGCAACCCCACTCACTATAGTCTACGTGGGAACACCCTAGTACAGTCATAATTCCAGAAAAAATCGAGTTGGCTTGAATTTTACGACTTTCAAGATAAATCCGATCGATGGTCTTTCTGCAGTGCGTTTGGCATCCTGAGGAATCCAGTCACTAACGGCTCCTGTCCATCCATTGTTGTCCATACGCATTACGTTTCCGGCACACCTTATCACCGACTGTTTGGCGTACAGAACGGCATCTTTGATTATCGATCGTTGACGCAGGTCGGAACTTCGAATCCTTTCTCTTACTTGCGCTACACGGGATACTCCTAGCATCGCCCTTTCGATTGCGCCTTCAATAACGCTGAGTGATCACTCATCCTGCTTACGAAGCGACCACGTTTCTGACGCGTACGCTTAGGAAGGAGGTACCGCTGAGTCGAAAACGTAGACACGGAGTCGGGTGGTCTTTGTTCTCTTCACTACATTCTCGATGGTCTTGAAAGCTCTCCAAGCCGCTCGTTTCCTTCTGCTCATCTCTGGAGCTAGGTCGCTCATCATATTGATTTCTCGACCTAGATAGATACAACTGGAGCGTTCAGAGATACTCGTTCCGTTGAGCGTGAATGGCATACAAAAGCAGTCCGTTTCTCATGAACATCGTTTTTGCGAGATTTAGTCGAAGACCAATCTTTCCACAGGCGTTATCAGAGTCGGCCAACATTCGTTCCACCTGGCTAATGTTTGGTGCTATCAGGACGATGTCATCAGCAAAGCGAAAATGGTGTGACTGCCGGCCATCGATGTTCACTCCCATATTATCCCATTCCACTGTTCACATGACGTTGTTGAGGGTGGCGGTAAATAATTTTTATGAGATTGTATCGCCTCGCCTAACCCCTATTTTGAATTCGACGTTAATATCGTTGCGGAATGGTGACATCTTGCAAATCGAAATGCCTATTGTTCTCATAGAGGGGCGTGTGAGGCAGTGGTCGGAGGCGCCCTGCAACACACACGTGGAACTGGTTCCCGCGCCCGTGGCCCATCAAGCCCTCCATCCCTCTGGGGTCGGCAAATTGGTACCATACTTGTTTAGGAGGACAGCAGCACTGTCTTGATACATCGGTAAGCTACTGCAAGTCATTGTAAAGGCCTGGTATGCATTCAATCACTTCCAAGCGGTGCTTAATGAAGTCGAATGCATGGCGCATCCCTCAGGGATTGATCAAGACCTAGAGCTTTATTTTATTCTTTATCTTTCTCTTATCTATGAATTTATTATTTATATTACCTGGATTATAATTTAGTCTATTTGTGAACTTTTTATACAGCTCACGAAGAATTTTTATATTCTGAATAGGAACTCTCTGACTGTTCAGAGCTTCCAAGACTGCTTTGATCTTAACTGAGTCTAAAGGTTCCTTAAATAGATGAATATGAGGCGGAGCAGTCTTTTGTACTCTGGCGACACATCAGTGAGTCTTGTTATTGTGTGGATGTGGTCCATCGTACTGAATCCTTTTCGAAACTCTGCTTGCTCACATGGCTGCCCTTCGTTCAGTGTTCTTCCAATCCTGTTTAGGATTACTCGAGTGAAAAGTTTGTAGACTACAGACAGCAAGCAGATTGAGTGACAGTTGCCGATATTGGGTAGGTCACCCTTCTTGAACAATGACATGGTCATGCTGGTCTTCCACTGAGTAGGGGCCTTGCATTGAGATAGGTAACGTTTGAAGAGCCGAGCCAGTGTGTTTACGAAGGCTGGCGGAAGGTTCTTTAGGTGTTCTGATCTTATCCTATCTGGACCTGGTGCTGTTCGATTTTTCACTGGCGAAATGGTATGTGGATTTCGGAAGGGAGAATCGGTGGTACAACACATCTTTCCTCTTTTATTTCATATAACGGAAGGTGGACGTGACTATAGAAGAGATCTGAGTAGTAGTCGTGAATGATTTTCTCCATTGCCTTTCTGGACGCTGTAGCTGTTCCGCTTAGGCGTCGCAGTGGAATCATCTCGGTCTTGTAATTGACGAAGCTTCGATGGGCTTTGCGAATGCTTTTCCCAGCCTCTGCACCTTCCACCATTACTGCTGCTCTTCTCTTTTTAGGATCTTTTTTATTGCCTGCCTGCATTGTTTTGCAAGTTCAGACAATAGTTCGCGGTTGGCTGAAGCTCGTGTGATTCCACGCGGGTGTAACAGCTCAGGAGTTTCTGGAGGAAGACGTCTTTTGGTGACTTTCGAATTCTTGCCTTTCATGCCGGTGGCGCGAAGGTGTTGAATGAGCCTATCGCATTCCTAGTCTATGCCGTTGAGAACGGCATCTTCCGACAATGAATTGATTAAGCCCTTCTTTATAGTAGTTTTCGGGCCATGTTTTTTGGATATAGCGTCTTTTTCTCCTTTCCGCGAGAAATGAAACCTTGCATGCAAGTGGCGATGGTCTGATCTTGTGTAGAATTTTGGGACAACTGCGACATCTGTTAGGTTAAACCTTAGGTTTACTATGATGCGGTTTACTTCGTCATGGTTGACCTCTTTGGGAGGTGATAAGCTCAGATGAACACACACGCAGCTCGTCCCATTCCATACCGTGGATCTTAATGTGACGTGTTTTCGACGCACTCTTGTGTTTATTCCCAGCCTTAAAAAATCTAGTGGTAATCTTTAAGAATGAACGTGTTTCTCCGCAAAACTTCTTCAAGTCCATTTAGAACGCTTCAGCTTCTCTTTGGTCATAGTTTGATGTTGCCGCGTAAACGATGAAGATTGTCAATGCCGGTATTGATCCACAACTTTTTAATCGTAAACGTCCAGTTCGGGTTGTAAGCTGTTTGAATGAATCGATGTTCATACACAAACTTGTGTTGACGAAAACGCCAACGCCGCTGACTCCTCTACTGTCGCATTTTCCGATGAACAGTTCTTCTGCGGTGTCATAGACGGCGTTGAATAGGTGGCGTCGTCTCGTCTCTGCCGGCCGGTGATGTCCTACCTTATATAGCTTATCCTTCTTGGTTGCATAACCAAGTTTTCTATCGAGGATTCAGTTGCAAGTGTGCATGCATTGTAGGTGCAGACTGTCACCCTAATATTTGAAAGGAGCCTGGTGTTTCCATCAGAAAGCCTAGCTAAGAGTAAACCAATACTAGGATCCACTACCGTCCTGGTATCAAAGTCGCATAGTGGCAAATCTCTCTCTGATCCACAAGTGATGTGACTGCCCGTGCTGGTGACGACGTTGGGCAGACTTTAGCCACGCTGTTCTCGGGCTTCCAGGAAACCACAATGGCTTAACCAGCAAATCTCGGAAAATGATAATTATGCTGGGACTCGCACAACTAGTGAGGACGGGCCGTTCAAGTATCAAGTAAGTTCGCCAGTTTCTCCTAGAGTGGACGTGGAGCTCTTTTGATGAAGGCGACTTCTAACCGCCTCCTGTATAATTCCCTGTCATTTGATTGCAAGTCTTTGGACGGACTTGCTCGTGGAATACAATCCTCATAAACGAGAACACATCCGCGCACTCATGCATGAATACGTTCTCGTGAATAGAGAATATGTGTCATATCGTTGCAGCAGAAACAGTGGGCTAATCCCCTTGATCCATTTGCGTCTGCAGGAAGTTAAGGTCGCTTTTACTCCGCGATTAACCCAACCCCTTATACGCCACCAGGGGCCGTGCCACGTAGCTTCGAGACTAAACGGCTCGAGTTTTCTCATATAGGAAAGATCCGTTTTGCCTGCATCAGGTAAAAATACCTCAAAGATGATCGAAGGCAAGTAGAAGTTTGTGATTACTCATTATTGCACCACTGTGGTACTCAAAACTCTTTCAAGGTGGAAGGTGTTGTTAAATGCTGCTGTTAGAGGAAAATCACATTGTGTAATTTCGTTTTATACATATACTGTAGATCCAGTTCGTGAAGAACCCATGGTGCTAAGGTGCAAAAATCGAAGTGGATGGTTCTGTGATTACGGAAACCACACCGTACCTGCACTTTGGACGTTCAATAAACGTGGAAAATAACACGAAGGAGGAATTAGACAGAACAAGAACAGCAGCATGGTTCGCATTAGGGATACGCAAAGAAGCTATCGACCAACTAACAGATGAAAGACTTCGCGCCCATCTTCTCTATTCAATAACCCTACTAGGGCTCTGTTATGCAACAGAAACCTGGGCGGATTCTTCAACCATGCCAAGAAATCTACGCAACACTCACAGAGCGCTTAAACGATATCTTATAAAATGTAAGCGGCATGAGCAGGTTAGCTCTGCGAAATCTGTCCCATCTTTGAGGTACAGGAGATATGCATCAATAGCGAAGCACAGATAGACCGGTCATGTAAGAGGAAAAACAGATTACGAACGAAAGGAGCAACAAAATGGACACCAAGAGAATGCACGCGCGCTCTTGGAAGACCACTCAAACTATGAGCGGAAGTGTTCGTGGCTAACGTCAACCATCTGCACTCGAAGATGGGAACGACATTATGATTACAGAAACGGCGTCGCGAACGTTATGATTTCCGAAGCAGACCATTCCATAGACGACGATTGCGCGAAAAAAAAAACAAATGGAAATTATGCTCGGTCCCGTACAACCAGTGAGGATGGCCATCCAAGTATCCAAAGTATGTAAGTAGACCGTAGTACAAGCAATTACGATTTATTTATTAAATTAAATGTATTGATTATTCATGCCGAGGTTTATAGAAGGTCGGTCTTTTGGGTATTTACGAACTAATTGGGAGCATAGATTGTTCGGTTGTGGGCCAGTAAGTGCCAGTGATCTCTGTTGTTCCTCTGTAACCGTTTTAAGACATTCTCGGGTTCCCACTACAGCTGCGGAGTGAAGGAACGGTTGCTTTTTTCTCTTCAGTTGGTCGGCTAATCTCAAGAACTCTTCCAAACTCGAAGAGATTCCTGAGATTAGCCGACCAACTGCATAAATGGCATCACATTATTCAGTCGAATAACTACAGCAATCGCTCTGAATGTATCCTTGTCATATGATGCAAACTTTCATCTAACACTAATTGGGAACTGCTCAGTAGTAGCGTTCATCTTGTTGGGAACGAATGAGAACTAAAAGTGACTTCATGTAGATTAGAATGAACGTTCTTCGCTCGGTTTTTCTCTAGTCCTAACCTGGCTTGCCACTGCTTCGTAGCCGGTCTGTTTGCCACATGAAGCTGGTCAATTCTTTCTTTTCTCTTTTTCTCTATACATATTGAAAACTTCTCTGCACATATTAAATGGACTGTTTTTGTGAGAGATGGATAACGAAAAGGATATAGATAAGTGCATTAAATTTTTATATTGATTTGGCCCACTACTCTATAACTTTAGACGTTTCTAGAAAAATTTTATTTAGAGGTTAAAGACCAGTTTAGCCAAAAAAAGATACCAGCTTTTCCCCGGCTGCTTTCGAGAATATTTCAGATGCGTGAGTGTTTAATTAACGACGCTGAAGTAGTTTCAGTATAGAAAATTGAGCACACGTTTTATCTTCGGCTCCACATAATGTCATTGTAACTAAGAATGTTTTATCCATCTCTATCTGATATCTTGTAAAGCTTGCGGGGACGAATACGTTGGCGAAACGGGTAGACCACTTTGCGTACGGTACGTATAAAAGAACACCTAGTCGGTAAATCTAAATTAGAACCGAACACTCCACTAGGCGCGCATAGGTTGCAGGAACACAATGGAGAAGATTTTGAAGTAAGGATTACGATCCTTGCACAAGAATCGAGAACACAAACGCGCAAAACTCTAGAGGCATTCTGGATTAATTCCAAGAATCCGAAAATGAACCGCAGGGAGGAATGCTCCATTATCACTCGTATATTGGACAGTGTATAAACCTGTTATTCTGATGGGAGGACACATTTCGCTTCCATGTGAATTCTGCGCGGTTGGTCTCCACGTGACATACTTAGTGGAAGACTCATGGGAAGCGGTTAGTGTGCAGAGACTCTGTGTTCAATGTGATTGAAATTTTGGTTCAGCATTTTCTCTGTTTGGTTATGGAGGTGTTTGGCAGTATAGATTGTCGTCAACCTGGCCTTTCTTGGCTCTGTGGAAGGCGAAATCCGCCGAAACGTTAGCTTGTGCTTAAATAAAGAAATAAAATAGCACCTTGTGGTTGCTGAACAAAAGCAGAAAGAATTATTCAATCAACGCCGAGGTTAATAGAAAGTCGGACTTGGGAGTTACTATAAGAATGTTTTATTTCGAAACCGGTTTTTCTTTAATCTAGGCGTGACTAATCAATGTGTATTCTTTCATTGATGAGCCTACCCGAGGTTGATAAATATATCTATTTTCAGTTAACGTTTCGACGTTTTCATCTTCCACGACCGACTTCCTATTAACCTCGGCATTGATCAAGCGACTTTCTTCGTATTTTTGTTGAGCAAACGCGAGGTGTTACTATTCTTTGTTCACGATTAAGCTGACGTTTCGGCGGATTTCGCCTTCTTCAGAGCCTGGAAAGGTCGAGTTGATAGCAACTCACTCGGCCAGACGCCTCCATAACCAAACAAAGAAACTCCAAACCAAGATTTCAATCACTTTGAACACAGCTTTGCACACTCACCGCTTTCTATGAGGTTTCCACTAAGTATGTCACGTAGAGACCAACTGCACAGAAATCACGTGGAAGTATAATGTGCCCCTCACATCAGAAAAGCCGTTTTATATACTGCCCTATATCACGCGTGATAATGAGGCATTCTTCCCTGCGGTTCATTTTCGGATTTCTGGAATTAATCCAGAGTGCCTCGAGAGTTTTTCGCGCCTGTGTTCTTGATTCGCGTGCGAGGATCGTGACACATACTTCGAAGTCGTCCCCGTTATGTCTCTGGGTCCTATGCGTGCCTAGCGGGGTATTCGGTCTATTTTTGCCGGCAAGGTATTCTTTCATGCGGACACAGAGGGGTCTACCCGTTTCGCCAATGTATTCGTCACCACACGTCTTACAGGAGATCAGATAAACTATACCCGAGCTCATGCAATTACCGTCTCTACCACTGGGGCAAATTATGCAATTTTGAGTTGCACATAGACGGTCATATAGGCGGTTACGAACTAGCTGGCGCTTAAGATTGCTCGGTGGTATTTCAACTACGCTCACCGAATTCTCTTAGCCCGCCCTTCTTAAGCAGCGTTTTATAGCTGTACTTATACCATTTGAGATGAAGGGTAGGATAAACGGAACCCTTCTATCGCTAGAATTGTTAATAGTCGTGGTTAAGGTTAATAGAAAGTCGGTCGTGGCAGTTAGTGCAAGATGTACCAGCAAGATACTTCCGACTTGTAAAAGAAGCGCTGTCACTGAGACAAAAGATCGTCTTAGCTCGACAGTCAATACACTTTCTCCGCCGCTGTCTAAAACATCAAGTCGTTCCGAACTTCATCAAACGAAGACAACTACACCACGTATGCGGACTACCGGAGGACAGTCACCGAGTATTGGACGTCGAATTGCGAATACTACGCACTTGTCTACTAAGCCGACAAAAGCAGATGTTCGCTAACTGGAAGAAGTGCGAGACGAAGGAAAACTTTTGTGCTCAATATTTGGAGGACCGCCTCTGGAGGAGAATAGTGGGCGAAAAAACGATGCTTAAGAAGAGCAGATCTGGAGGAATCGGTAGCGATAATTGAAATGCTATCGAATACTCTTTGGCGTCAGTTAGTTCGTAACCGCCTATACAACCCTCTATGTGAAATACGGAATTGCGTAATTTGCCCTTACGGTAAGGACGGTGATTGCATGAGTTAAGGTATTATATACCCGATTTCTTGTAGTACTTGAAGAGACGAACATATTGGCGAAACGGGCAGACCTTTGTGTATCCGCATAAAAGAGCATGTCGATGGCAAACGAAAAGCAAGACGAAGTATCCCACAAGGCACGCGTAGGATACAAAAGCATAGCGGAAACGATTTTGATGTAAAAGTCAATGTCCTCGCACAGGAGACTAAAACACCAACGCGCAATTGCTTGAGGCTTTTTGGATAAATGCCGAAAACCCTACAATAAATACTAGGGAGGAATGCCCTAAGATCATACGTGATCTCTCCCCGTACCTTCGTCTCGATCGTTGATGTGGGGTGGTGCAGTTGTCAACCATATGCGACTCTGAGCGGCTGTATTTCCTCAGTGGAAGACAGGTGTAAAAAGCAGTGCGTTTCCGCGAAGCCGTCGATCTTGCATTTATCGTTCGGATTTCCATCTTTCTGTTTGTGCTGTTAAAGCGTTAGACCTAGTAAGTTGCGTATTAGTGTACTGTTCTAGGCTCTGACGAAGGCGATTCTGCCGAAACGTCAGCTACCATGTGTCGTATGTGTTCTATTTGTATGGAAGTAAACTCATGCTGAATAACAACCTCGCGATTGCTGCAGAAGAAAGCGAAACTAATACAATGCCAAGGTTAATGGAAAGTCGATCTCGAGTTGTTAACCTTGGAAGCTTTCACACCGAGATGAGTCGGGGACAATGATGCACCGCACGAATGAAGTAGCATCATCCAGCAGAACCCTTTTATGTAGCACTCTAGCAGCGCTGAACTGACTTGATCTCACCGATAAGTTCCACAAAATTTAGTAGTGCCATTTGACAACTGTCAAGAAAAATTATTTCTCCAGGGATTATTAAGCGAACAAGATGTTGATAAAGAAGATGTGTCCGACTAGCGTTTCGACGTCTTCATCTTCCTCAGAGCCGGTGACCCGAGTTAGTGATCCGGAGTCGTTCGTTTTCTCGTTGTGGTGTTTTCGTCGTCGTCTTCTTCAGTGGAGCACCGTTGGAATGAGCCAACCTCGCCCGGGTGCGCTCTCTTACACAGGATAGTTCTTGTTGGTAATGATTGTCCATTGATAATAACTTATTTTTACGAGAATTATTTCCTTTATTGTGGCGATCCATCTTGCCGCAGTCGGATTATTATGAGCTGGCACCTGGTAGAACAATAATGCCAATTCTGACATTCACTGAATCTCGGCATAAAGCAAAAAATTGTAGCAACTTCGTGAAGACTCATAAATAAAGCAAGGAGACAAGCAGGACTCATTGTGATAATTAGAATTGAAACAACAGTCAATTGCTGGTCAAATTCCCACTCAGTGAACTCTTTTGAAAAGTTCGTTTTCATGAATGTTCTTAAAACAGAATGAATAGCATAGAATAGAGATTTTTTCAGCCGTAGCCCGCTACAACATTCGTGTTTCGTAAGTTATGGATTGACTACAAAAATTGTAGGAGAAGGTATTTGTACGCACCAAAATAAACCATTAGAAGCGAATTTGGTAAACAATCAAAGCCTCGGAAATCTGTCTTCCTATGTGTATGTTCCGGTCGGTTACCTTTTGTGGCTCGGTGGCCCTACGTAATAAATAGGCAGAAAAGGTGACCACGGGCAATCATTAGATTTCGAATTCGTGCTTTGTTAATTCCTCGCTTAGGTTCTTTTGGTTTCTTGCCCGGCTGTCACAGTATCGAACATCTCTACACATTTACGTATTATCCTACAATCCACTTGATTAACTCTTATCACTCTCTTCAAAGTCACACTCTCTCGTCAAACTACGGCGTTTTCTTTCACCCTATCACCGAAACGTTTTCTATAACATTTCTCGCCGAAGCGGTTGCCTCTCATTTTCCCTGTACTCTTCATGAACAATACGAACATATAGCGATAAAAATTCCGCTGTGTCACTGGGCGTCGTGGCGGGCGCCTGTGAGCCAGCTTCTAGGCAGTAGATCGGCGTGGATGGAGTGAGGGGAGGAGTCCCGCGGTGGCCGCAGAGTGCGGCGACCGGGCGTCCGCGTCAAGCGTCGCGTCGCCAGGGGTGTGCAGCCGGAGGGTTGCGTGTCCCGGGCGGTCAAGGAGGGGTGCACGGCACAGGCCCGAAAGGGAGCAGGCAAAAACCCCCGCGCGACGCAGTGGCCGGATCGCGCCCGTGAGCACCTGCACTGTCGTGGCCTCTCCGACACCTTCAGACCGGCGATCGTTTTGCTTCTGCATCGAACATCCATCAATGTATATATCTCAACGAGTACTGTTTGTGCAAACAGTGCACACCGAAAAGGATATTTACATAATTACATAAGTAGGC
>UYYA01000849.1:0-30102 GCA_900624975.1 Angiostrongylus costaricensis | reverse complement strand
CTGCGTCAACGATCAAAAATCAAAGATGCCGTTCTGTACGCCAAACAATCCAAGATAAGGTGGGCCGGACACGTAATGCGTATGAATGACAACTGATGGACAGGAGCTGTTAGTGACTGGATTCTAGGGATGTCAAACGTACTACAGGAAGACCACCGACCCCGACGGTCAGAGTTTTTCACGAAGGCCCTAGAAGAAAGATATGATGCTTGACGAGTAGCTAGAGCGAGCAGAACCCACTGGGCTACTCTTGCACGCGACAAGGAAAAATGGAAGATTTACTGGCGCCCGCTCGAGTAACTCGACGATCAACAGGACGACGGGTGATGCAGGTGATACTTCATGGGAGCTCGAAATTTGTGTTGGTCATACGAGACGGTCACGGCTGCCGTATGCACAATGAATCTTGATGGTTGCCGCTTAGCATCTGGGCTCTGATTAATGCGAAACATAAAGGAAATGGAATTATATTATAACTGCGGTCTCAGCTTAATTGGGTTCGTTACCGATTTGGACCCTCCAGATCAATCCCGCTGACGGGTGACTGCTGATGGCAAAAGATCGATAAAACTAACTGAGAGACAGGCGAAACGAAGGACCCGCGTGGTGTGGTGGTGAAAGCGCTACTCCCCGGAAAGGAAAATAGCGGTTTCGTTCCCCACCGCAGACACCTGTGGTCCGGTGTTTCGCAAATATCTCAGCATCATTGAAGTTATATTTCTCAATATACTCTGCCATTAAAGAAGAGTAGGCAGTAAATAATAAGTTAAAATTAAAGTTTCTATGTTTAAGATGATATCCATGTTAGAAAACCAATTACTCAATTCGCCATTGTAACTAATTTACCTCACTCCTGAACACATCAGAAATGCATTGACTTCAATGCATATTTTATACGAATGTTTTTTTTGTCGTTAGAAGTTTGTTAACTGCGCTTCGTATTCATTTGATGGCCTTTTCATGACATATGTTGTGACAGACGTGGCCCTGTGAGGAACTACTCCCTAAACTTAACAATTTACAGAAAACTCATTTTTCGACGAATTTTTCAGTTCAGCAAGTGCAGTGAAAAAGAACAAACGTTACACGAAATCAGGCGCAATCGCTTATTCGCTAATGGGTTCTGCTAGGTCGAGGGCCTAAGAGTGCTTTCTTGCATGTTATACTTTCTTTCTATCTTTTTCACACTTCTTTCTCCCTTTTATTTTTTCTATCTTCAGTATGAAGAATTCCACGGGTGCCGTATCGTGTTTTATTGTGCTATAAGGTTAACCGTAACTGGGTATCTGGTTGAAAATGCAAAACTGTGGAGCTTAGTTGACCCTAAGGGAAGGTGAACCTTGGTTGTACGTTGTCGTTTGATCCTCACCTCATCGAATCAGGAAACACCTTCGTGCTACTGCGAGGTGGTGATCCATTAGGAGATATGCTAAATACAAAAATAGTTACACAGCGCACAGTGAGTGTCCTATTAGGCCACATTGCTGAGTAAGGTTAGCAGTGACGCGCGGTTACCCATTACAGGTCCGTATTGATACTATAGTGTCCATATCGAATTTAGTGGACTCTATTTTTTTACCTCATTATATATTCAATAGGTAATTAAAAAAAGTACAAAATAGTTGGATCAAGGTCAGAAAAACCCTTTTCTATGCTTAATGATTAACAAGAACGCTGTTCTCGAAAATGTTCATTGACCAATAATTTAACCCAAAATTAACCGTTCTTTCATTTCATTGTATTTTCGTAGCAGCTGCGATCATCAGATAGATTGTGTGAATAAAAGAAAACGCCAAAGTGGACTTAACATAGGAAGCAAAATACTTCAAATGCTGACGGGAACACATTTGCATAGTGGGCTGTAGTAACACAAAGTGAACAGTAGTATAAATATCATTCCCATCCAAGGAACGACACAGCAAAGTCTCTACACCTCTATTCTATTCACAACCCCTAGACCACTCTTACTTACTTGATACTTGAACGTTTTGTCCTCACTAGTTGTGCGGGCTCCAGCATAATCACCATTTTTTGGAGATTTGCTAGTTAAGCCATTGTGGCTCCCTGGAATCCAGAGGACAGCGTGCCCAAGTCTGCCCCAGTTCGTCACAACGACAGGCTGCCGCACCCATTGTGGAACAGAGGGAGATTTGCCACCATGCGACTTTGATAACAGGACGATAGTGGATCCTGGTATTGGTTCACTTTTAGCTAGGTTTCCTGATGGAAACGCAGGACTCCTCAGCTTGGGAGACCCGGCCGGTGGGGACGAATCCTCCCGCTGTACATCGCAGTCCGACACCTAGGAACACCTCCACTCCACGATGAGGCGGTATACCGTTGGGAAGCTAGACCACTCTAGTTACTGAAAATTTTTTTATTATCAAAATACCAGAGGGTCCGCAGCGGGCGAAAAACTGCTCGTAATCGGTTGGGTCAACAACGAAATAAGGTGGCCGGGCTTTATGGGCTAAATGACATTGCATTTAGTTAGCTGTCTAATTAAAGGCCATTTTCTTTTTAGTGCTTAGCTTTAACTGGATATGTCGACAGGTTTGCAATGACTTTTTGTGACTTGCTCTCGCTGGGTAATCTCTTGGTTATTACTGTTAATACCATTACTACAACTACGAGTCAACAACCATTACTACATTGCCGATCGTAATCTCATATTTTGCACTCAAAATCGCTGCATATCAATAATTCATTGGAGTGAGCGTATAGCGCATTGGTAATGACACCGTTCACCACAAGCATGGTGCTTGTTCGACTCCATACCGAGTTCACTAAACCTGTTATCCCTGCGTGGTTGGGGAATTGGTAGCAGATTTGTCTGGGAGAAGCTCGCTCTCTTAGTAGGAACGCGCTAGCCTAGCTGTCTCAGGACTCGCCAAGCATTCAGTGACATTGATAAAGAAAAACAGTAGGCTTCAAGCATCACCTGAAGCCACACACGAAGTGTTCGAGGGTTTCGTGGATGACGGGCGCGAAGAAACGAGTAAAATGCAAGAAGTGCTGAGATCCGAACAACTAACGCGAAAACAGGTTGTCTAATAAGGATAAATAGGTCATTGTTGCCAAACTTGTCTGTGGAGAGCTTCCTCCGTTTCACAAAAGCTGGGAAGCGTCAGTGGTGAAGTGGGGCTGGTAATGCCTTGGCGCAATTGTCTCAAAAACTAAGGGAATGTCTCGACCAGCATTCAACGACATTCGTGACTAATGGAACAGCAGCAAAACCTAGAAACAAAAAATTCGAAGACCTTCATGGATGATGGATGCGGAGAAAGAATCAAATGAAAGAAGTACTGGAATCCACAGATTGCGTGATGCTTGTTCATGCAAAAAGAAATAGTGCATTGTAAATTTTCGTTGCATATTTCTTGTTTTCGGAGTTATAATCCAACAGATGAGCGTCCGGTTCTTTTCACACTTACTATCGAACGCATTGCCATAGAATCAGGGCTGGCGAGAAACGCCCGGCGATTTCGCTTTCGTTTTGGACGTTAAATGATGTAATATTGGAAGTCCTCAAACCGCCCCTTGTATTCCTAGTCTTCTAAATTCGTAGCAATCAATGGTTTGTTTGTGAATGGTTCTACTGAGTAATTTTTTTTTTTATTCGCTGCTTCTAATTTTCCATTTAATTCCAAGAAAATACTGACCTCTTACTACTTATCAAAGAGTACACGGTCTGTCATCGACGGCATTAAGTGTACATTCAGGTTTTTCGTAAGTATGTCTCCTATATCTCCAAATTATATCCCTTCCCGAGCTTTTGTGAGCGACCTACAAAAGGAAAATTCTAGACGACAATCACAATCTGAAAAGGCTATCGAAAATCGAGATTCGCTACTCAACAATGCAATTTCTAATAAAATACGCTCTAAACCTTCCAGAGGATGTAGTGAAGGGCTTTGTGGTAGAAAATCATAATAGTCATGTTGTAGATGGACATTAAAAGTCATTAAACATACCAGGTGCAGAACTTTCCCACCATTCTGGTTGTTGGGAATTTTGGGTCTTTTCAAAATTGACTGGCTTCAACAAAAAATCGACGGTGGAAAATCAGTGTTTTTACGTCTTTTACGTCCACAACTATTACTCTTTTATTCCAAACCTTTTTCCTTGGGCTTGTCTGGCTTTCCTAGTTCCTAAGTCTCGTTTCTAACACCACTGACAAAGTCTTCATTCCCAGCTTCAGTCCTTTCGTTCCACGTAAAGAATTCAAATAAAGCCTAACGACGGTGGAACCAGCTGTAACACGAACTGAGCTCCATGATATTGCCTAGTAGATAAACGGTCTACGTAGACATTTCGAGCGAAAAAGTGGATGTCATTCGGAGATGAGTAACGAGTATTCCAATTTCGACCGAGCAATGCGATGTGTGAAATCACTCTCAGAAAAAAATCGCAGAAGAAACTCGAAAGGTGGATATGTCGGTTTCTAGGGTTTTTCGCATGCAAAAAAGTTGGCCAAGATGAAAATGATCTGAGTTCTGGATATGGTGACACAATGTGCAGTAACTTCGCAAATCATTACATAATGGAGTAAAACTCTTTTTTTGTTTTATTTCATTTTATTTGACACGTTTTCACGTCTGCTGTGCGGTTCCCAGCACTTCTCACATTCAATTCTTTCCCTCGCCTCCATTGACCACGAAGATCTTCCAACTTTACTGTGGCTTCGGTTGCTGCTTGAGGATTTTCATTTCATCCTAAATGTCGTAGAATGCTGGTCGAGCAATCCTTCCTGGAGTCCTGAGATTGTCGGCCTGGAGCGTACCCAATTGGATTGCAGAGAGTGATTTTTTTTCCAGACAGATTCGGTATCAATTTCCCGACCCCGGAGGGATGAGAGGCCTGGTTGCTGGTGCGGAATCGAACTGGCACCATGCTCGTGATGACGGGCATCACTACCACTGTGCTGTCCTTCCCTAACGGGGAGGGATTCGGTAGTTAATTCATTTCGGGTGAAAGCAGGAGTTACATATTTTTCAATCGCTATAGGAATATGGTGAAATGAGGTTTAGCTTTTCCTCTTTGGTTCTGCAACAGTATGAAATTCATTAGAAGAGAAAACTCATCTAAATGGAATTTGCTGGCCATCTGGTTAGAACCATAGAATTAGTACTTTTCTTTCTTGAAGATGCAAGAGCCTAGGACGTGGATATGATAATGTTATTAACCGGTTTTATTATAGCAATTTGAAGAAAGTTGATTTCTGTCATTAATTTAAAAAAGCAATGGAGTGAATCGGACAGATAAGCAGCTAGCTGGTTCGCGACTATCGTGAGCTGTTCGGTGTCGATTAGCCTCTATTATAACTGCCTGTATCAGAAATCGTCCACTATCACTATACTTGCTTCCTCCCTGAGGATAAAATGTTGAGCGAGTTATTTTTTGTAGCGGTTGCATTGACTAGTGTAACCTAGATCACTGATATACTAACAGAAATCATTTTGAAGGGGTTCTAGTTTGTTAGTTCGTTGCTTTTACCAACATCCTGTCATTCATGCGAGACAACGGCAAAAAAGAGAATACATTGTAATCTAAGGCGCTGCTGTTTTTGTACTATGAACAAACGACTTATTAATGTAGCTTTCCCACCCAATGTTGAATGCAGTTCTCCACCAAGTTTAACTAGGATATCGTTGTGAAGAACTTCAGGTTATCTTTGTGAATTTTTCGCTGAAAATTATTCATGTTCTTGCTAAGTTGTCAGTAACAGCACTGGGCTATTGTGTTCGAATGTTCGGAGGCTTCAAGTACTCAAAAGCTAATCAGACAAAATCATCCGACAGATTCGCGCACTGGGCCTCCGCCCCTGATTTCTTTTTGGTCCAATATTTGAGACATACGAAGCTAGTGTGAATGTGGACATCGACTCTGCACGATGCTTCACCGGATAACCGGACCTCACGTTGGGTTCTTGTCGTCAAAACTGGAGGACTTGCAGTCGGTTGTAGTGTTCCTATGGAGATATTTTTTGAAATGTTTTTCAGACGCGACTCGGCGCCATATGTTGTGTGGATCCTAGCATTTCTTGTACTTACCTCCTTAATCGCATCGGTGTTCCATGAAGGTTTTTTGGTCTTGCCTGTGGATTCCGCTGCTGCTTGAGTGTCATTGAATGCCGGTCTAGTTAATTCTCCCTCGAATCTTCGGAAAGCCGCCCTCCTGCATTCCCAGATCTTCTTCGTCACAAACGAGCGCTATCTTTTATAGGTTGGAGGGAGACAGCCGATCCCAGACGACTTCGGAACCAATTTTCCGCCCTAGAGGGATGGTAGGTTTGATGAGGCAGCGCTCTGCCAAACCAGCACGTATCTTGCATTTAACGGCACTATTAATACTAGGTTACGTTTTCTGTGTGGATGAGAGATTCAAAATACTGTTGACTAATGCCGAATATCAGTTCGAATTGATAGATGGACTTCAGCGAAGCTGGCTTGGTATCAATGTGCAGCGCGAATTTTTTCGCAATCTTCATCGTTCCTTCATGTTTCCCGGAATATACGAGAACTCGTCCTAGGACGAGTATAATCGAACGCTGGTCTCTAAACTCCGCGCAGTTCCCAGTCGAGTTCAAGTGTGTTTCGTTCACATCCCGCTTTTGGTAATGAACGTCTGGCCGGCCGTGGTGCGCTTTCGACGACGATTCGATTTCCGATCGGGGCGGTGCTCGTTTTTCTCCTTGGTCGGGCAGCGCCATTAACGACCCTGTGGCTGGAGGTTATATATTTTTTAGTTCATAAAGGTCATTGTCACGTTAAATTTCTCCCGCTACTCTGTTGTGTTAATCAAACCACTTAGACGTATTAATGTTCCATTAGGTTTATTCTCAACTAGAATGTTCCATTAGATTCATTCTCAAACTTTCTCGTTCCTAATGCAATTTATTAACTACAGTGATTTTGCACCCGAAGATAATGGAGTGGAACAAGTGTGCCAATGTAAGCACTATGGCAGTTTTTAGTAATTGAGTTTGAAATAACATATCCTTTGCCTGAAAGGGTATTAGTCAACAAAATTATGAACTATTAGGTCTTTTTAGGTATTTTTGTCTTACTACAAATTTTTATCTACAAAGGACAAGTTCTGTTATCGTACAAGAGAATCCCGGAATAGTGAAACAAATGGACTCGTCGAAGGCACTTTTAGCTACTAAAAGGCCAAAACACTTTTAAGAATGGTAGGATGGTTCGACAGTAAGTAGTCTGGGCAAGATTTTTAGGTAAAATCTACTTCAAAGTTATTTTATTGCTGCTGTCGGTTATTGTCATTGAGAGGGATTGCTTCTTTTCAATTGAACACTGCTATACGTGATTACTTTACTTCCTCGAATTCTGTACATTATTTTTCTGCTGTATCATTTCTTCGTAGATTTGAGTAGTAGAAGTGGATGACTTCACTTGCCGAATATACTATGAGCATACATCGTCTCTTACGATCCATCTTAGTCTGCGGAAATATTGCAGAACCATTCATCTGGGTACAGGCGCTTTACAGGGTGTCGTCGGATGTCGCTTATAATTCATTTCTCCTCAGATGTCACAATACTATACTCAATGAGGTTGTTCTTATTGCTAAGAGAAAGCGCGAAGCATCCCTCATATCTAAGAATTTGTTGATTGTCATTCATCTGGTGTGACATTCGATTAGTGAGCCTTATTGGTTTTCCAGTTTTGTGTAGATTTTTGCGTAGAAAAATGCTTTTTGAGCTTTCGGATAACCGTTTATTTCTTATGCAACCTATTGAGACAATTTTTGTGGCCTTGTTTTAAAAGTGTCCTTCAAATGGTTTTCCGTCAAATAATGTCCACTACTTTGTCAAAGATTCTCCTCGCTCTTACGAAACCTATGCAGCCGAAGTTAAGTTGTACGTTTGTTAACGGTTTTCTGGCCAAACGATTAGCTGACTGCGAGTTTCGCTGCTTTTGTAAAGCGGATCGAATAAAGGACAAACGATAGCGAATTCGGCGTTGATCTATCCGTTAGGGATACGCCATGCAGTCGACTCTCCCAAAACATTCGCTACAACGTCTAATGATGTGTGGCGGGTGCGTGAGACAACGCTTGAATCTTGGGCGCTACGCAATGAGTTATAGGAGATTCATGTCGGCGAAATCATTTAATGCATCGTTCATTTACGAAAGGGCCTAAACAAGCCTACAATGAATCGACCCAGTGTTTTTCTTTTTGCAGATAAGTCTGATGCCAGCTGGTCGCCGCCTGAGAGATAGCAAAGCTCAATTAGTCCAGAGCGCTGAATCTAACCAACGACCACATATATATTCTAGAGCACCTTTAACTACTGTCTTACAGATGCACCAAGTAGCTCAGTAATTTGTATTATAGCTTACGAAAACTAGGTTGTTTTCAAGAATGCAGTTTTAATGGACATCTGTTAAGGCTTTGCCACCCACACACCAAGTCCAGTGGGAACGTCGGTGAGGGCCATGGGGTGGAGTGATGCAACGAGCGTTCCTGAAGAAAGGAAGGAATTTCCCCCCTTAACTGCTCAAAAATTTATCATAAGGGTTAGAAAACAATAATCGACCAACTTTAACACACAGAACTAATTCTGACTCAGCCATGGGGCGTAATATTGTGATATACACCTTTGTCTCATCTGATTTCTGTTAAACGAGAAATGCAAATCTATGAGGCAATACCAATAGCACAGAACTCACTCAGTAGAGAGCCAAAATAAAAACAACACCATCCAATCAAATCCATGAGATAGTTCGAAAGGCTTGTTCGTCATACTATATAAAAATTAGAAGCGAACCACTAAAAAACATGAAGAGCAAAACTGCGCGTGGCTTTGGTAAGGGAGCCCGTTGTCTTCAAACGTGTCAAAAACGGAGTGACTTTGAGAAACGTTTTCCAGTTAGTCTCCAGTCTTCTTCTCTATTCTCTGACCGTCATAGAGGATCTTTCTTACACATATCTTCTAGACAAGGAATACTTTACTAAGTTGCTTTGCGCCAACTGATCCATGATTAACTTCAGAGATTCATATTCTCCCAGCGAGAACCTGGCGCTAGTATTCGTATTCCGAATATCGTTTGAGTCCCTTCTGTCGCTTAGTAGCACATTTTGTTGTGCAGCTTCTTTTATTAAAAATGCATAATAATCCAAAATCCATAAAGCTTCACGACTTTCAAGATTAAGGATTCGATAGAATCGCTGTAAAAGTATATTTTTCACTTGTAAACTCTAATAGTACTAGCACGTGTGGCGCAGTGATCGGAGACGTCCGGCAACACACACACAGGGTCGATCCCGCGCTCGTGGCTCACCAAGCCTTCCATCCCTACGGGTTCGACAAATTGGTACCAGACTTGTCTGGAAGGATAGCCACTGGGTTGATACATCAACAGGCCACCGCGGGTCATTGTATACGCCATTATGCATTCAATCACCTCTAACGATGCTTAATGAAGTCGAATGCATGACGCATCCCTCAGAGATTGGTCAACGTCGAGAGCTTTATCCTTTATCCTTTTAAACACTAATACTTTGACAAAATGCAGTCTTCACCTTCCTAAATGATCTTATCCAACTCTTTATTTAATCATGCTAAATACGGATTTTAGATATAATAGAAAGTTCTCGATAAAAACTGTTCTAAAGGTATGCTGGCGGTGTTACTCATTAGTTATTAGATGTTCTTATGCCAGTATTAGTGTCTATGTAGTTAATAGATGTTATTAGGACTGTCGACATCTTCGGCTTTATGAGTAACTTTTTGTTCCTGGCCAATTTTTATGTTCACTACAAATGCCCTTTTCTACGTTATTTATTTCATTCTGGATGGATTGTCACCTCCTTCTGCGTTTCTCGTCTGTCTTATTCTTCACGCCACTATTTCGCACTTTGCATTTCTTGAGTCTTTTTTCTCAACTTGAACTTTTGTACGATCTGCGGTCAACAACTTCTTAGATTACCGTCAATCCCGCTCTCCTCTCGTATAGCGATTGCGTTATTGATCGTAGCAGTGATACGATCCCTTATCGTTTGATTTGCAAACATTGGAATGAGAAGATCCTCTTCATATCAAACTCAATGAGGTAAAGAGATTTGTTAAAATATTAGTCATGAATAAGCTGGGCAATCTAGAAAGGTATCGATCATTCATGCCGAAGTTAAATCAAGGCTGGTTCTAATAAATTTGAAAACACAACGGTCTTGTTTTGTCACTTGCCGAATACCAAGAAGTGAGAGGACGAAGGGAGGTGGAAGAAAGAAACGAGGGAGGAGCCCATCTGGACGGATGTCGCTAGTCAAGTTAATAGTCAGATTATTGTCTCCTGTGAGTTAATGAATTTCGCTAACTGACGTATGTTCTTTCGATCAAACGAAGAGACAGAAACGTCATTATTGAATTTGCTGCTGTTCATCATGTCTTTTTCCATTCTCTCCATTTAGGTAGAAGCGTCATTATTGAATTTGTTGCTGCTCATCGTCCATTTTTTCATCCTGTCTCTCTTTTCTTTTCGCCATCGTATCGATTTGTCATTACAAATAACACATTCTCAGGATGAAATCGTCGTGCCATGGAAACGAAACTTAGCTTTATCTTACCTTTTCTTCTTCACAATTCTTCAACAAACTACAATACCACTTTCACCTTAATAAATTGTACTGTTCATAATTCACTTGCACACCATTCGTTTGTCTTTTTTTCATGACAAGGGAAGTAACTCTTAACGGCAGTAGTAGCCTGAAGAGTTTCTCTATAGAGATCCACGCTCCAACGGGGTGACTCCAGTTTAGAAAAGCTCGATATGTCCAATTGAACAACCAGCTTAGAGCAAATTTGCACGCTATTGAGCTGTCTCCACGTCGAGAACATTAAGAATTAAAGACCTCACACAACGAGTGTAGTGGTCTTGGTGTTCCTCGAGTGTGCGGAGCTCATTGAGCAGCTTTCGCGTCAAGGAAGGCCATCAGAAATTTCGCCATTTCCTGGTTCAGATAGTCGTTAACGCGATTACGGCATAAAGTGATGGAATAAACTTGAAAATCTCACTAAGCTTAGGACCAATTATCCCTTAATCGTACCAATGTAATAGTTCCCAGGATCGACTTCCTCTTAACCTCGGCATTGGAATATGAATGTGTCGTTTTCTTGTTCAGCAATCGCGAGAAATTATAGTCGCATGTGGTTGACGCTTTTTTTCTTTAATCAGCTGTTCTAAACTTCCTCATTGGAAGTCACGAAAAAGCGGCTCTGAAGAAGGCGATACTTCCGAAACGTCAGCTAGCGTTGTATTGTATTGTGTTTTTTATGGAAGTAAATGTATGCTGTTTAAAAACCTCGCGATTGCTGAACAAGAAAACGACACGTACCAATGTAGTTTTTATATTGTTAAATTCTACAGCTAAGTAAATGTGAGAGTTTAGAAAAAACACTTCTAGTTCTTCATATTCTATTACTTTCGGTTGTATTAATTGCAAAATGAGTCAAAATTTTCCAGAGAAATATTGAATGAATGAGTTTAAATGAAGATAAGAATAAAGATGATGGCACTGGTCGATGGTAATAGCTAAGAGACAGGAGAAACGAAGGACCCGCATGGTGTGGTGGTGAATGGTTTATCTCCGGAAAGAGTAATAGCGCTTTCATTCCCCACCGCAGACACCTACGGTCCGGAGTTTTGCAAATATCTCAGCATCATTGTGGTGATAAGAAAAAAGCTTCCTCATTGCACTTGTACTTACTTGGGTAGTTTTACGAAGTCATCACAATTCCCGTCCACGATTTCCCTAGTTGCACAATATTCTTTGGATCGCACGGGCTATGTCTGGTCCTTCGCATGACGGCCTACAGCGGAGACCAGTGTCGATGGAAGGGACATGTACCGTTTTGTCACTAACATCCTTCCGGCACTCTTTTGATTTCTAGTTCGATTTTACTCTTGCCATGCTCTCTGGATAGAATAGTCGAATTTCTTGCCGGCTTGGATGACATGCGGTAAGGATTAGCCACCTGTCATAGATGGGTCGCATTTCAACACTCGCACGCCGCCGTAGTGATAAAGAAGAACATTATGATACAAACGAAAAGTGGGAATTGAAATAAGTTCGGAGAGTTCGTTAAACTGGAATTTCGTTAGACGGTTTATAAGGCTTGCTTCATAGGACTCCGACATTTGCTTAAATATCGCCGATATTGCCAATAATCACCTATTTTTCGTAATACTCTATTTGTATTTGATTGTAAATGAGAAACAAAGGTTTTGAGGTGAAAGTTTTATAGAAATAAAATTTATTTAGAGACGGGATCTGTGATTTTTCATCCGATCTAGCATTTTCTCTCGAGAAAAAAACGATGGTTCTTTTATAGCAGTTCCTAAAGCTGGAATCATTATGCGTTTTGTTCCAAAAATTGCTGTTGTTTCCTCTATGTTTTGACCAATTTTAACTCAGATCCGATCTCTCGTGCTTCATCCATTTCGTTTTCTTTTCGGGACCTTGCTCAGTGATCCAAAACTTTTCAGGACACAGTTACTAGCACTGTTCTCTGGCCACCTCCACTATTCCTGAAGGCATCGTCAACTCGTGTGGGAGGACTCGTGTGGGGCATAATTCCGCCTAGACAGCTGATACACACCCCGAGGGCCAGAAGATCGATCCGCAGCACTCAGAGCTGCCGTGCGCACGCCACGAACAGTGCTTCCACTCAGAAGCTCCAGCCTCCGAATGCTGCTCAGGCCTGTCGACACTACTGAATTATTCAAGCTTCTTCTATCGATATTCATTCAGCTACCTATGGTCGCCACCGTAATACCGGTAGGACTGTATTCGACTTACTAAAACCTCATTTCCTTCTGAGGTTTAATTTGTGTGTGTGTGGTTAAGGCTTTTCTAGCTGGCTAACGAGACCAGTAGTTCCATAATTTCTTTTGGGCTTTTACAGATTTTGTTTGCTTGTCCTCCTTTTCGAATTCTGTAACTAAAGCCTTAGAATGTTTATCTATTTAATTCGCGCTTATTTTCAACCGTTTCTATAAAGGAAGTGCTTCACTGATTTCGTTCATTTAGAAGTAAAATTAACGAGGAAAGCCAAGCGTTGGGAAGTGGCTTCACAAAAAATCGAATTACTGTTAATTAGTAGACTTGAAATGGTTTCGACATTGTTTTTGTCATTGCTGTTGCCTCTTCTTCTTTAACTCTTTCCGTGGAGAAAGTGGATTTCAACTTCATTTGATGCATAACCAACTGCCGACCATATGTAAATTCACGCTGAAGAAGTGCTGATGCATCAAATGCATGGGTGTTTTGAGGAAAAATGCAGCTGCCTTTGGTTCTCTTGCAGATTTTCGTTCAGCTTTTCCTTCTAGCTTCTTACTGTTCACAATTCCTATTTCAGCAGCGTCAGAATCTCTGGTTGATATAGGTCGTATATTTTTTTCTGAAGCCTCTTGTTGATGATACATCCCCTCACTAGCGGACATGTTTTCACACAGACCGCAATTTTCGCTCTTTCCGAGCACTAGTTGGTACTCTAGAGGCTTGAGTGCATTCAAGCCTTAAAACCGGTCAGTATTGGAGTCGGATAGCTCCCATATCGAAAAGAGTTGCCTGATGGTGTGTTTGGCTCGTTTTTAATGAGCACCTAATGTTCACCGTCTGCGTGTACAAGATAATTGCTTAGCAAGCTAAGCGTAAATAATCTTTCAATTTGTCTCAACTATAATAATTCTATTAATGATTGCTTTTATGGGTTAAATTTGGTTATGGTTTGTTAAGGGTTAAAATATCTTCTCATAAAACTTGATTCTATACCTTTTCCGTTAGATTATTCAACCCCAATGGAACCAGGAACGGGTGTAGCGCACTGTTTAGAGGGGCCCAGGGGATACTCACGTGATAGTTGCTTTGGTCCTACTCTCGAGATGACCAAGTCCTCTGTCTCTCCGAGGTCGTCACATTGGTACCCAGACCTGTCTGGGAGACGAGATGCACTGACTTAATATATCGGTAGGCCACCGCAAGCCACTGTATAGGCCAAATATTCATTTAATCAGTTCGAACGATTCTTGATGAAGTCGATTGCATGTCGCATCCCTAGGGGATTGATCAACGCCGAATACTTTATCCTTCTGATCCTTCAGCGGGATCATTAGCAGGGAAACTTAATCCTCTGTTTGAAAATCACCTACTCACAGTTTTTACTGCGTTCGAAATCGGCTCTGTGTGCGTTTCCCGGGTTACGGCGCCAGGGGGATCGTAGCATTAGTTTTCAATAAAATTACCATATAGCTTTTTTCATCAGTCGAATTTTCGCGGACGATAGGTTTTCCAATCCCTTGCGTGACTAATTGGCTTTTCAATCTAAGAATTTTTCAGGTGCCCATTCAACTGAATTGAATCCAAACCTCGTAGGATTAATCGACTTTTTCAGTCAAGTTCTCAAGTGTTAAAAGGGTTTGTAAGACGAAAAACTTTGTTTTCAACAAAATAAAAATATTTCTAACAGGTTCGAGAAAGCCCAAAGTTTACAAAAGGCTTGGCTGTTTTTCTACTGCACTGATATCTGTTCACTTTTATTTTTGGCTTCTAAAAATAGCACAAAATGTCATAAATTTTGGTTACACCTTTATTCAAGCTACTAACGCGACCGATGGAGTTTATTTGAATCAGATAAGTCTCATAGGCAGTTTGAAATAAAGTGCTACAAGGCATTAAAAGCGCTATTGTCTTTGTCATAAAGATATTTCAATATTTGTAGATCTTACTAAAATCATTTCGAGAAGCTGAAAACCGTTTTAGCCTATACTCAAATTCGTACCAATTATAAGTTCTTCCTTATTGCAATTACAGTGGAAGATGGTGTGCAATAATGAGCAAGTAATCGGTAATTCGAACGTCCAAGTCGCCCCGGGCACATCTTTCAGTCCATGGACTGAAGACTTCTGTTCTGGCGGTGAGTTACGGAAATACTATAAGATACTTTCCCAGTTATTATCCTCAAAATTATAGGAAGTCGTTATGAAGCCCCATCATAATGTTTCCTTCACAATCAGAAAAAACTCCTTGTTGAAGTTCTTTTCACCGAGTAATTATTGAAAAGGTACGAGTCAAGAACATCTAGCCAGATGTAACTGGGAAAGGTTTAGCCCTTCTGATGTACTCGCAGATAAATTGTCCAACGGCTGCTCTTCGTTCCATTCCGAACTATCGGTTCACTTCCAGGCCCGATTATTTTGGAAATTGAAGTCTTCCGTTTTATCGCAAAAAAATCAAACACTTCATAAGTGACACTGTTTGCGATTTTTTCTCAACTAGGGTTCATCCTCTTCTTCCTCGAAGTTTAAAAAAATACACTCACAAAAAGTGGTCCGTGGAATTTTGAGCTTCTTAGATCTGCGTAAACTCACAGCCACGTATTGGTTAGGTTTTTTCTTTCTTCAAATTTCGTTTTGCTATTCAATTTTTGAGCTGGGATTCATCTGAATGTGAAGTGACGACGCAGCGTAGCTTAGTTGAATCACACGCATCTCTGATTTCATTAAGCGTCAACCCGATAACAGATGATGTTTGTCGCTCCACGTTTCAAGATCGTCCACCGAAAATATTTAATCCGGATACATCCGATGAATCAGATGACCATATACCAGATGATAATCGACTGGCTATTGGGCACACAGTCAACGACGAAAGTGTATAGAGTATCCATTGATGGCATTATTTACTATTCAGGTAACTTTGCGTGAGCTCATCAAAGGCAGTCCGTAGGAGCACAATACACATGGTCACTAGTTTGAGCTCGCCTGCGTCAATTATATCCTTTCCTCACTCCGGGGTCGGCAAATTGATTACTACCAGACTTATCTTTAATGAGCTCTTCTCGATCATAAATTTCCGCTGAGTGCTAGTGGTTGAACTTGAGAACACACCTCTAGCTGCCTCAGGGTTCTAGGGGTCGACAAACATTCTACGATATTTATGAAGAAAGAAATCCTCATGTAGCAGCTGAACTCTTACCCAAATCGTGTAGAGGCATGCAAGACAACAGAACGAGTAGAAGACTGGAAACTGCACAATTTATGTGATGTTGTGTCACATAAACACAGAATAAAAATGAAAATTACTAGCTCAACGTTATAAGCAAGCTAGAATAGAGAGTAATAGAATGAAATGAATCGGTGTAGCTAGACGTGCCTTACGTGTAACTGCTTAACATCGCAGAATTTCATCTCCTTTTCTTCTTAAGTCTTTCGCTACGTATGTAGGTGTAGGAAGGTTGTCCGTCTGTTCGTACGGATACTACATCCTTCCGCGTCGAAATCTGTGTAGGTGGACAGCTGTTTTTGTGAATGGAATAAGTCAAAGGAATGTGCCTCTGAGACAACAATTGCCTCATTCCGTCAGTTGACGTCAGAGAGCTTGTATCGCACTCACCTCCCCCGACCGAACTACCCTCTCGTCTGCGGCCTACGTTATTTTGATGATTAATAGAGACCTAGTAATGTAAAGATTAGACATAGTCCTTGGTTTGTCCTCAAGTCCTTGAATACTTTAGTTATCGCAAAACATCAACAATCATGGAAGACCCTTCCTGGTGCTCAGTCTGTTATATTTCGTCGACTCAATGATTTCAATAAAAAAACGTCATGGTAGAACTTCTGTAAAGTATTAGAAACGGCGATAGGTCAAGGTTCAGGCCTGGAAACATTTGTGAGTATAAAGGTGGAGAAACTAAAGAAAGTGACGAAAAATAGCATGTAAGAGATCGCTATCAAAAACTTTTTGCTTATCGTCAGCTGTTTTATCTATGATTCTTAATAGTTTTTTGTGTTATTCCTCATTGAATATCAACGAAAACCTTCTAACATCTAACTCTAACCTCATTAATGAGTGAATTTGAGCTGACACTCTCACGATGTATTTGTTTTGGGTTTCTTATCCTTCATTCTTTTCCAGTGAAGGTGACTAGAATATTAAGGGTTCATTGACGGAATGCGAGAGTCTACTTTTATACGTCAGACGCTTACAGACTATATTAGAAGTGACGTTAATTAGCTTCGTTATTATTAACCCAGGTGATAAAGGTTAGAATAGCGCATCCATGAGCCAGTCAGTACTCCTACTCACATCCTGGCTATAAGAAAGAATAACCAAGTTCAGCGATCATTCATTACCTCGATGTCATTGCCCTGTTTATTTGCAAGGAAGTGTCTAGTAGCTTATTAGTCAACCGCATTTATCACCCGATGATTTAGTCTGAACATCATGACGTTCTCCGTTATTCCTTTAACTTAAATAAATTCCAACCTTGCTATGCTAATCGTGGCGTCACAAATCCTGTATGATGCCAAATTTCATATAAATAAATCCATCTCCTTCAAATTCTTTTGTTTATTTGAAGGCGTCACACTAGTTTATCGTCTCATCGTAGGTGGGGCGTTCCTGGCTCTCAAAGTGCAGTATACAACAGAGACTCATCCTCCCAATTCTAACCAGTCTTCGAAGCTGGGATGGAGCTCGGCATTTCATATTAGCATCGTAGATGACAGCAATCCAAGGCTAAGTATCATTTCAGTCCTGGTAGTAAACCAGTATTAAAAGCTGGCAAATCTCGTTCCGATCAACTGCCTGTGGTGACAACGTGAATAAGCTCAAGCACTCCTCGAGACTCTAACGAAAAGAAATGTTGGCTGGTCACAAAATTACTGATCGGGTGGAAACTTTTCAAAGATTCGCACTATTCTTTGTGAAAGTGGACATTCAGACATATTAGTACTCATGTAGTCAAGTGTTCCAAGACATCAGAGCTAGAAGCTTCCGTGAAACAAAATTCTTTTCGGCGGCCTTTGAAAAAAGGAACTCTATCACTGATTATTAACTTATTCATTCTCAAGCAGCTGCGCAGCCTCACCTGGAGAACTGAAGAAAGCTGGTTGAGTTGTAGAAACCAAAGAACAATTTTTTTTCGATTAGTTTCGAGTACAAACCGCAGTTGCGTGAGAAACTTTTCTATTGAAAAAAAACGACCTATTTATTACAAAGGCAAATTTGAAAAAGCTGTAGAAATTTTAGAGGGATAAAAACCACAAGGAAATTAAGAAAGGCCGTTATTTCTCTTAACTGGGGTTTTCCGTTTAGAGACTTCAATAAATTACGATTCTTGGAACAGCCAGCGAAAATTGCCCTACATAATCTTCAAATCGACCGTCATTTAACCTCGATAGAAAAATAATCAAAACACGTTCAATTTAATTTAATTTGGAGTTTAAACACAAGCCCTGTATATAAGTGTATAAATTGATTTTTTGAATTATTCACTTTCCACGGGCGTGAGTGGGGCAGCTGTCGACAACGTCGTATAGGATCATTCCCCGCGCCCATGACCTACCAAGTCGTCCATCCTTTCGAGCTTGGCCAATTGATACCAGACTTGTCAGGGAGGATAGCAGCACTGGCTCGATACATCGGTAGGCCACCGCGAGTCATTGTAAAGCCCAGATATGCATTCAATCATCTCCAACGATGCTTAATGAGGTCGAACGCATGGCGCATCCCTCGTGGATTGATCAACGCAGAGAGCTTCATCCTTCTTTTATCCACTTTCGTTGCAGCGTGGTTTGATTAAAAATGTTGTTCAATATACACGAAGGTACTACGAATCTTGTAAGAAGCGAATAGCAGTTCACTAATTACTTTTAGTAGTTCACAGTCCACAGATTTTAGTTGGCGTTTTAAAACATGAGTAATGTGTTTTACAAAGCTAAAAGAGAAGCCCAATTCACGGAAATTCAAATTTTTCAAGGTTACACTTGCAGTTTCAAAGAACAGCACTCCAATTTTTTAGTCCAGGAAATACCGCACTAACGGTTTATTTTCTCGAATACACCATATCTGACATATGAAGCTGGACCACTAGGGAATAATTATATCACTTGACGGACTCATCTTCACAAACAACCATGCAATCCACTCATGTTTAAGTTTAGTTGTTGTTGCTGGTTTTACAAGACTTTTCTATCCATTCCTTAGCAACACGTACCGTTGGATTTCCAGGTGCTTATCATCACAAGCGCAACGTCATCCTTTATGAATCAGATGGATGCTAGTCGACTTCAGGACAACATTATTCTTAGCATTGGCTTATTCTTAACTGAGTTCTAAAATGTTAAACTACTTTGCCATTTAGTCTGCTGGGAGGGTTTTTCTCTGTGTATTACAATTTGACACCTTCGTACACCCTAAGGAACGCTGGGGATTAATCATTTGAGGAAAGGTGACAAAAATTGGCTTGTTGGATATTAGTTAAGTACTATTACAAATGGTGTAGGCGTTGCTAGTTTACAGAGTAACTTTTGGGACTCAGTCGAGTTCTTTACCGTAGTTCTCGCGATTTCATTGTTGACTTCGAAGTGATTTAGGACGGTTTTCATCTTCCCATTCGCATTGTTTTATTTTTATTCTTTTTCCTTTTTTACAGGGACACCAGTGGCAAACACCTACTTTCTATGCAACGAGTGCCGAAAATGCCTGTCGAAGCTGCAAAGTTTGCCGAACAACGTGATGGTGGTTTCCGCCGATCAACCACCACCGGCTCTAAATGCCATCTGGTTCCAGACCACTACCACTTCCGTGAAGGGCATGTGCACCCTAGCCGAGACGGTCCGTTCCACTTCATCAACATCCGTGCCGATTCATTCAACTTTTTTTAAAAAATAAAACAAAGTCTACTGCAAATAATTGGAGTATTCGGGTGCATAAATATCATGAGTATTGGAAGTGGGCAAACCTGAGCAGGGTTACCATTGGGACTAAAATACGTCGTTATAAGACACTATGAGGCCAGTGACATTAAGGAAGAAGGTGTTTGTAAAAATGGTTATAGAGAAATTTTTTTAAATCATCTTCTATAATTTACTATAGATTGAAGACTAGATTAGTTTTGTGAATTACATTTAGTGCTACTTTCCAGGAATTGGTAAAGGGAAATATCTAAAAATCTCTTAGAAACACTTTTCAAATAAACGGTAAATGGCTATTTGCCCGTCCATAGAAATTTTGACGACTTCCGATGACTTGGACTGCTTCAAACCACGATAGGCAGAAGCGGATTTACCTCCCAAGATGGTTAGCTAATGGGCTAGCCATTTCCATACGGTAGCTCAGTTGAAAATGAGCCTACGTCGATGCAACGACGAGTTACTTGTGGCTACAGGAGACACCAAAAATAGTAGAAATAAAATCGTCATATGAAAAATGGTCATTTCATTCCTCGAGAAAGTGGAGGTTCTGAGAGGCTCTCAGGCTATGTTAACATAACTGAATTAAACTTAGTGGGTGTTCGCTTGTTCTCGGGAGTTTGCAAGACAACAGATGATCCAGATTAATGCTATTATTCAGTCATGAAAAACACTAGTTGTGGATATTCCGTCATTTGGTTACGAAAATTCTTGTTTCTTACCAGAAACTTTTTTAATGCCTGAAACAATGCAATGTTATTGCCAAAGGATTTTTGGAAAGAATTTATCCTATAGTTAGTTTGAAACAACTTCGTACCAGTTTCTCTTCCCGCCATATTTGAAAAGGAAACTCGGCAACTGTCAAATTTTCGTTTCCATTGCAATACTGTCGTTTGTGGACTGTAAAAGAATCTCATCTATCATTTTTCTTCTGTTAGCCACTTAGTGTGACTGATTTTCTAGTAGTGGTGTCCAACTTGTTCTGATCGCACAATAGACCCAAAAAACCTCGTATTTTTCCTTCACACTCTTCCTGACGAATTCTAGGCGCCGACTTGGGGATCCTGTGCTTTCAGCTATCAGCGGAAATCGCTCACTAAAAATTTAACTCGGTGTCCAGATGTCGGTGTTAAAATGCTTTACCGAATTCGACGAATCTGATGCTCGACATTCTGGTGAACACGGCAGATCGTTGGTCGTTGATAGTCGACGCATGGAAAACAATTTATCCGGACTTCTGAACGAACGCGACGCAATATTGTATAACTTGAACTCCTAGCAAAATTTTTGCGTTCTTTGTAGCATTTTTTTGTTACCAAAGCTGTTTACAGCCTTGAAAATAGCCTTTCCGAAAGGATCTAATATTGCTTCCGCTTTTCGGCTTTGTCCCGAGCGGCATGTAAGCTAACGTTAAGGAAAAAATAGTATAGAACCGAAACAAGAATTGCTTTAGACATAACAGCTTTTATTCGAAAACCAGTGAAGAAAATAAGCACAACTAGCATTTAACACTTTGTTACCGTTGGCTGATTTCAGGTGCCGACAATGGACGCTGGTGACGGGTCGACTGATGCACTTCGAAGCTTCTCGAAGACATCAGTACTATTCGTATCGATCTCTTTCATTATTCTAATGGTCATCTCACTAGCATGGCTTGTCTTCTACTATGTGCAGCGCTTCCGATACGCTCACGCTAAGGATCGTCTACAACGACGGTGAGCCGAGTTTACATGTATCCTCGTCGCATTGCTGTAATTTTCGGACAAGTTTTCCGTTTTCCCAATCTCTATGATCTCAAATACGGTATTTGTCATATGGCATTTATCTGGCGGAAAATTATTTCGGCGTTTTCATGATTTGGAAATTTGTATCGTACATTTGCATTTTTAATCAGATCTTTCTTCTTTTTTCCACCACATTTTCATAAACAAAGCACAAATCGCTCTAGGGTTTTCTGGTTATGAGGAAATGTTGCCTTTCAAACTGTTCCTTGTCCACGGAGTGATCTTTAGCGACCAAATGACTATGCACCGAACTCTTTAGAAGAACGACGTATAGGCCTTCTCAGAAATATTTTTTAATCTTCAATTTCAAAAGCACATCTCGACCGTCACGTAGGAAACTTCATTCAAATAAAATCGAATAGGATCGGCATCTTTCTACGTAATTAAATTCCAGATTTTCAAAGCCTACAAATTTTTTGAAGGTATTTCCAGCTTTCCATTTTAGCTTCAGAGAATCGTAGTGAATAATTCCATGTCTGCAACTGAGTAACTGCCACATTATTCTTCCTATACACAATACCGTGCCGTGAAGAATTCTAGTAGGCAGTAATTACAAAGTTATCATTATGATTTCTTCCTATATAGTTTTTCGCTTCTCCCGATGGTTTACCGCCTCATCGTGGCTAGGAGGTGTTCCTGGGTGTCGGGCCGCGATGTACAGCGAGGGATTCACCACCTGGCAGGATCTCCTAAGCTGAGGAGTCCGGCGTTTCCATAAGGAACCCTAGTTAAAACTAAACCAATACTAGGTTCCACCACCGTCCTGGTATCAAAGTCGCATGGTGGCAAATTTTCCTCTGATCCACAATGACTGCGACTGCCTGTGGTGGTGAATACCTGGGGCAGACTTTGGCCAGGTTGACCTCGGGGCTCCAGGGAATCACAATGGCTTATCTAGCAAATCTCCGAAAAATGGAGATTATGCTGGTGCCCGCACAACCAGTGAGGACGGGTTATTCAAGTATCAAATATCAAGTATAGTATCGAGCACAAGCCAGAAAAGAAGCTCCTTCCGAACTTCGTCCATTTTCAAACTTCTCACCTCTTTGGAGAGGTCTCTGCATCCAACCTGCTTTTTAGGCAACCTTAATAAGTGGGGATCCTAAAAAAAGATGCAACTCTCTTGCTATAGGCTGCTTAATTTTGAATTCATAGAAGAATTATAGGAATTAAGATAGAAGAAATATGTTTGTCTAGATCGTTCAGCTTACAAGAGGTTGTTAGTTGTATAGCCTTTTTTCGGCTAACGTTTCGACATGCTCACCTTTTTTAGAGCCGATGATCCAAATGGAAACCAGAAAATTGAAAGGTTGGTTAGAAATGAGAATTCGAAATGTGCGCAACTCTTTTGAACATTCATTCCAATAGCCTAGGTACTTCCATGTATGGAAGTTTTATGGGATAAAAGCAAAGACGGAAATAAAGATATAGAAAGAGGTCTTCATTTTGGCGCGCTCTTCAATGTGATCGAAAATGCATGAAACTATTTAAAGACGAAGGGATTCGGAAAGACATCAGCTAGATTATCTTCTGAGCAAATTTCTCCTTTTTTCAGTTTTTGTAGGGATAAGTTGATTACGGTAAGATTTTGAAGACTCGTTGCTCTCAAACGCTCACCTCTCACTTTGGCTCTTCGCGTACCCCAAATTTTTTTCTAACAAATCGCTAGAAGGAAAAATGCATGTTGGTGATTCATTTTAAATTTTCTTCTCAGATCACGCTATATCTATGAGAACAGTATCTTTAGGTGGAAAACCGTCATGTTCTTTTTCATCTTAAACTATTTTGTCTTTTTTGAACCTCAGTTTTTATTTCAGTCATGCCTAACTGAAGCGACTTCTTTGTCGACTATGAAAACACAGTGTTCTGCTTCCTCCTATAATCATTATTTCAATTTTGCTTGAGAAATCGTCTTCCTAGAAACTCTTCTTCCTCTTCTTGTAAGTCTACTGCGATCGTTCCTAAAATTTTCTACTTTGCTTTCATTCCTTTTTGCTTTTTTTGTTTCCTAAGCCATTGTTAGCATAAACGTCGATGGCAGTTTTCAACATAGGAATAGAACCTAATTTACTGCAACGTTTGTTAAAAGCTGAATAACTTTTAACCAATGACATTTTCGTATATAATTCATGTTTCCTAACATTTAGTGGTCTTGTTCCAGTACTCTTATTCTTGACTATTTTGAAGCCCCCTCTTCATTTAACAGCTCTTCGTTACACTCTTATGTCAAGTGAAGGCGTTGAACATTTCGTCGTTTGTCTGTGAGTTCTCGGAGAACGAGAACTGACCATTGTCGATGAAGGTTGCTGCATTTCCAGACCGATCGCTGTCGGTTCGACAAGCCGACGTTCGGCGGAGCTCATTAAACGCTCGTTGCTTTTCTCTACGTGTGCTAATTCGAGAGTCAAATATGATCCATATGTGACTGGAAGTCATCTCACCTCTCTCAGCTTGTAGAGAACATTATTAATTTGAATAAAATCAACTAGAGTCTACACGCTCTTGCCACTAAGGTGCGACTTTTTTGGCCTTCCAAAATGAAGTCATGATGATTTCAAAACTGGCGTTCCTTTAACCTAGATTTGACTAGCTGACGTGTGTTGAAATTGTTCTCTGACACGCGGTTATTGTGGAGCTGAACAATTAAATTAACAATCGGCCATAACAACCTCGTGTAAGGTAAACAATTTAAACGCACGTTAGTTATCCATACCGAGGCTGAAGGGTAAAGTCAGTTTTCGAAACGCCTTCTCGTAATTCCTGATAGAACTCTTATGAACTAGATCGTTAAAGCAAACTCTTTAAGAATTTTCAATGTTATCCAACGTTTCCAGGTACAGTTGTAAACCTTGGTAATGCTGGACCCTTCCTGCGTTAGAAGTTAGCCCTAATGTCTTATACTTTTAAAATTGGAGAAAATCTCATTGATAAATATTTTTTCATAAGTTTTAGTAAGTTTACATAGGGAAGCTTATAAGAAATGAGCAATCACATATGTAAGAAAGCAGACCTTCCGTCTTTCTTTATGCTCTCAACTCATTCTCCACAACTTTTCCAGTGTCTATTTTTAAGCTATGGTCGTGTTTAGAACATATTTACTGATTTGTCAATGAACATTTCCGATAGAATAACGAAGGAAAAAGTCTAATTATAACGAATTCAGGTTGTTCAATGCCGCTCGAAAGGCCTTGATGCGAATTCCGACACGGTGTTTGAAGGTCGGCGATCCGGAACTGGATGTAGATTGTGCCGTTTGCATTGATCCATATCAAGCAGGAGACGTCGTCAGGACCTTGCCATGCCGGTAAGAACTCTTTTCTTCAGAGTGAAGGCTGCGGTGGCACTTCCAGTGTCAGTGTGATTCGAAATTGTAGCCCTCGTTCTTTCTTTCGTAAACACCGCTGAAGAACTACAAAGTGACGGTTAGTCAGACGTAAGACGTAATTATCTCGATAACTACATACATTTTTATCTGTTTCCTGTAATTTCGGACTTCTACCCCATCGATCACAATGTGCTTTTCATAAAACAATGTCGTAAATTGGATTTAATCTGCAAATATTTTGTGATAGATTGTAAGTTATGGAACAAAAGTACATTTAACCAATCCTTTCTGAAAGAAATGTTTCATATGAAAATGTGATGACGTCATATGACGTCACTTTTCCATGTCAGAAATGTAGAATCTAGCGCTTCTGGCAAACAGAGTAGTCAGTAAACAGATATTTTTTAATTCAGTGTTTATGTTTTCTATGTATTTTGAGAAAATCAGAGGCAGGGTGCTAAATTATCTTTTCAAAACAAAGAATTACTGTAAGACTTGTGTCGCACTCACTTCACTTGATCGCATTTCTTCTCTATCGACAACTACTTTTTCCTAATTTCCGCCTTTCTTTCATTATTTCCGTTCAACGGAAGGAATTTTGCAAGTTGACATCTCGCAGCCGAAACTTCTCTAGCGCACTGATTGCTCTTCTAGAAATTTTTCTGAGAATCCTACGGCAGGATAAATTGCAAGAAGTACCGAACCAAGTCGTGGAAGTAGTAACATTGTTCGCAATCTAATCAGCTATGGATTCAGTCATACGGTACTCACTGTATTATCTCCTAAGATTCCTGGACACTGTAAAGTTGAAGAACTGCGATCTAATGGCGCTCAAGTCTACCATCGAATTCTTTGGACCAATAATGTCCTTGGTCAGAATATCTACTTTCCAACCACAGATTCGAACTATTTCGATTTCTTAGGCACCTATTCACTAAAGCTTTCTGAGAAGCAAATGTCTAGTTTATTAAAACCTTGTGAATTTCACGAAAAACTAAATTAAATAAATTATTTGGAGGGTGCATAAAGCTCAGTAGTTAACTTCGCTCTGGGAAACGCAAGATTCATTGGTTCAACTTCGCGCCACGAACAAATCAAGTCTTAAAAGTCTTCAATTTTTGCAAATTGGTACTACATGTGTGGTATGAACAGCAGTACTGATTTGGTACATCGGTAGGCCATCATGAATTATTGAGTGGGTCATATACACATTCAGTTATCGCTGAGATGCTTGATGAGGTAGAGTATACGGTGCATCCTTCAAGGACTGATCAGTACCAAACACTTTACGCTTTTATCCTGTATTTATGTACTTTAATGATCTGTTCAGATGCAATGAATCTTGCGAGAGTTACCATAATTTCCACTTCACTACTAATTTGCCGGTTGGAACAGATTTTCCTTTCCTGGTGCCTCGAAAGCTCTTAAAGAGCCACATCACCAATTGGCGGGCAACAAGTGTTGTTTACCCGAACATCGATGATTCTTGGCATTTGATTATTCTTAAGTGTGCTCAGAGGGAAATGTAGAGCTCCTTTTTATTTTAGGAGACCCTGTTGAAGGGATGAACATCCGTCAATGTGCTACCCAATCTTTGTTTCACATTTTTATGATTATTGATTTGAAATGAATGTATGTGTGACATCTGTCATAGAGAAACCTGAGCAGCTCAGTTGATTGACAAGTCATTAGGGAAGACATAGTCGTGTTAAAAGCAATTTTTATTCACATCATCGCTGAAAGAATAATTGGAGTGTATTGTATGAAATGGATACGAAAGAAGTGCACACTAAAACTAAGATATTTTCATGTTTGGATTTTTTTTTCTACTTGAATCAAGGTCGTGAGCAGCAACAAGCAGTTCTCTCTTTTTCCCACCACCTTTCGCTTAGCATCGGAGTCCTTCCTTTTCGAGAACTGCGTTCTTATAGTAATGCACCGGATCATAATGTGATCATTAAATAACCCGGAAAACAAGAATCCACAAAAGAATAGGACTTGAATGGTGCCGATGGACAATGTGCACGGAATTTCATCGTCGACATTCATTTCTGCTTCGCTCGACTCATGTCGTCCATTGCGAGTCACTTTCTGTCACTTCAGTTGAATCGACGCTCATCACAAACCGTTCTGCATTTCTCTTTTTTCTATTATTCGAAATTTTCTTTGAAGAAAATCACCACCGCCATAGTGAGAATTGTTCTCCGACTTCGTCTTTGGAAATTGTCATATTCAGGGGTTGATTTGCTCGTGTGGTTCGAAATTTGAACCTCTATGACTTCCTAAACGGATTCGACGAATGTACCGGGATTTCTTACCCTGGCGGGGATTATCACGGACTTCCTTGGAGAATATTATGACAATGTTCAATAATAGACCTTTATTGTGGCTTCCTCCCAACGCTTTACCATCGTGGCTGGGAGGTGCTCCTGAGTGTCGGGCTGCGACGTGCAGCGGAGAGATTCGTCTCGTCGGCAGGGTCTTCCAAGTTGAGAAGCAGTCCAGCGTTTCCCTTAGGAGGCCTAGGTAAGAGTAAACCAATACCAGCATCCACCACCGTCCTGGTATCAAAGTCGCATGGTGGCAAATCTTTCTCTGATCCACAAGGACCGCGGCTGCCTGTCATGGTGAAGACCTGGGGCAGTCTTTGGCCGGGTTGACCTCGGGATTCCAGGGACCCATAATGGCTTAACCAACAAATCTCCTAAAAATGGTAATTATGCTGAGGCTCGCACAAGAAGCGAGGACAGGCCGTTCAAGTTCAAGTATTATGGCTTAGTCATGTAATAGAGTTATGTCATAAGTATAACAAATATAGCTTTTCTCAATTACGCTAGGCACGCCCAAAAAAAGATTGGAATAATTTCCTTCTCCTCCATTGGCATAATTATAGGAGTGATTCGATAGAAAACTGAGAAAGTAGGCCAACGCTTTACCACAAAGGAATAATTTGCTTTAAATTCTCTTTCACATTGGATGGTCTGTGTGCTTCACTTTTGTGGGTTTCACAGCTATAATGATGCTGAGATATTTGCAAAACTCTGGACTGCAGGTGTCTGCTGTGGCGAAAATGTCTATCGATTGCTTTCTATCGATCAGTGCCTAGCTGTCAAACTAGCTGAGAGACAGGCGAACGAAGAACCGTCATAGTGTACTGGTGAACGCGTTAGCTGCCGGAAAGGGTAATAGCGCGTTCGTTTCCCACCACATACAACTGCGATCCGGAGCTTTGAAATTATCCCAGCATCGTATAGTTGTATTTCACATAATAACCTGTCGTGAAAAAATCGTAACAGGCAGCAAATGAAAAGTTAACACTGTGGGTTTTTTCTAAATCACTCTTCATAATTTAAAGGATTTTCACGAACGTGAGAAATGACATGTACTGCAGTAGTTTTTTTCTCCATTTCTCCATCAACTGATTTGAATAAAAAACAAAAAAAAGTACAAAAAAGGACCACAAAGTGTAAAAGCATGGAGCCCAAATAGGAGTAACAAAGATTAGAGTACTGCTGCTTTTTTCCGCTTGCCATTATCGTCATGAAGTTGGGAAAAAATAAATCTGAGTAACCTAATAATTTCTCCGTCATTCACAATTAAGGATGATTTATGGGACGTTACAAAGAAGAGAATTGGATTGCCTGTGTTTCGCTAAGGGTGTGAATGTCAGTTAAACAGTCGAACAATTATGAAAGTAAACATTAACTAGGCGTCCATTCCTCTACTCATTAGGTGTTTCGTCGTATTGACATTAATCTTGAATTCATTACTTACCGTTGTGGTTTTCCTTCTTCTGGACAACCCGAATCTATTGCCAGTCGCCAGTTTTGTTGCGTTCGAATGTTGGAGGCACCAGGTCAAGAAGCGACGTCAGCGTGCCCTTGAATCGGCCCTACCTTGTACCACCGCTAAGCGTTGACACCTAACTTCATTGTGGTAAAACGAACCAAAAAGTAAATGTAGACGCTAAAGAATCTGCGATATAATAAATATGCTGGCCATAATATCATGTATTCAGGCTTTTATATCTATAAATCCAAGCTCCTATGTGATTAAAGTAAAAGGGTAGAGCTTTCGGCGTTTATATATCCCTTAGGGATGCACCGTGTATTCGAGTTCATTAAGCATCGTTTGGAGGTGACTGAATGTATATCTGACCTTTACAATGACTCGGATCATGGTGGCCTACCAATGTGTCGAACCAGTGCTGCTTTCCTCTCAGACAAGTCTGGTACCAGTTTGCTGACCCGAGGGATGGAAGGCTTGGTGGGCGAAAGGCGCGGGAATCGATCCTACGTGTGTGTCGCAATGGCGCCTGCAACTACTGCTTTACACGCGACCTTCCATGTGATTACAAACACGGAAGTAGAAGAACAGATTTTGTTACAGTCCTTCTATTTGAAGATGTTAATATTACTTAAGGACATTTTCGAAAAATCCCTTGTCGATTGTTGTCGAATACACTTCGAAAGGAGAAGACCTTTAACCGAATTTAATGAGAGTTCACTTTTTCACTAATTCATCTACAACCGTACACACGCATGAACACTCGACTTCCTGCGTGTACCAGCATAACCTACTTGATCACTTAAGCGTTCTCGAATTGTTGCGAACACGCAGCTCCTTTGTGAAGTGCACTAGGACTGAACTTCTGAGTCGTTGTACAGAATAAAACCACATTTGCAGGCCCAGTGCACGAATGCATAGCTGGTTTAGCTCCGTCGGAACAGGATACGTTCTGGATGTTTTCACTTTAAGTTTCTCAGGGTTCATGCCTGAGGAATTCTGTTGGCACCAGGACATCGAAACGTTGTTAGTTCGGGTTACAATTTGGACGGGGCCATTTAAGTAGCCAAGTAAGTAAATAAAGAATGTGCATATAAACATTATCAGCAATAACATGGCCAATGATTCAAGATAGTGCAAAGAGCATAGAAGTGCAACAACTAGTAAAGTATCTTCCGTAGTACACCACTTAAATAGTGCTAGAAAAAGATAGGTATCACAAATCAGCTAGAAAAACTATGGTCGGGTGAAAGAATGACAGGATGCTGGATGGAATGAGCCGACACATCAATACAGATTCCAATGTATCATCTGTAGTGGGTGGGATTGCTGGGTTAGGGAGGAATAAAGTTGTTGGTCAAAAAAGGTTTTAGAATGGGCGGACTTCGTTGGACTTTCGTAAGTGCAAATTGTTAAATCATTGCGATGGTCTCGCGTATTCTACATGGCATAAGCGGAACTACTTCGTAGTACATGAGGTGATAGGAGT
>UYYA01000848.1:0-30130 GCA_900624975.1 Angiostrongylus costaricensis | reverse complement strand
ACCTCGCGTTTGCTCAACAAAAATACGAAGAATTACTTGATCAATGCCGAGGTTAATAGAAAGTCGGTCGTGGGAGATTTTCATAGTATTTTTAAAGTCACATCTCCAGCATAAACATTGTACGCGAACCTGATAATTTAATTTCCGTTCATGAGGTTTAATTTCCATGACTGCAACTTTTATAAACTGAAGTGTCGAATCTAAAGTATTTTGTGAGCAACCCCCTCCCCCTCTTTCGACCACGTATGCTGGTGAAAACTAAAACAAAAAAGAATCCCACTCGTAACAGCACGGCTCTGAAGAAAACGAAATGGCCGAAACAGCCATCGACCAACAACAATAACAATAACAACAACAGCAACGAGAACTGATACCAACCTCGCATCAGCTCAACAAGGTTAGTTCACAAGAATTTATAAATCAATGTATCAACTATTTATGCCGAGGTTTATAGAAAGTTGGTCTCTTCAGTTACTAAAAGAGAAAACTATTGCGCGAAGCACCTATTTCAGTATGAACAACTGTCCCTGTTAACTAATACGGTGATGTACACCACGCAAGAACCTATAAATCTACAAAGAGTACTCCTACCACCAGTAATAGTACTATTAACAAAGCTTGTGTTCTCCATATCATTACGTCCATGTGCTGTGATAGGTGTTGATATCGAAAGGACGTGATTTTTACCAGGACTAAATTACTTGAGATTAATAGAGTAGACTTTGAAAAGCTCGATTTTATGGTAACTTACGTCAGAACCCCGTCTGAACCGATCGTTTCCTGAATTTTCTCTTTAATTGGTGTTCCATCTAGCAAATTAAAGTTGTCCTCATTGAAATTTCTTTAAAAACCACTCTAAGAAATTCAGAAAACAAGTTTAATTAGCAAAAAAAATAGGATAAGTTACTCACTGGATAGTTTTGACATTGTGGAAACTAACGCGACGTTTAGGAACCTGCTTTTGGTCATCGTTAATATCGTCAGCGTTGTCTGCAGTGTTATCATCACACTGCCGCAGTTTTAAAATCTGAATTATACCGAAACTTTATTTTTATTTGTTGCCTACTACAATCAGCTGAGAAAAAGGCGAAACGAAGGACATGCATGCTGGTGAACGCCTTTAGCCCACGGAAAGGGCACCAGCGGGGTCGTTCCCCACCGCAGACACAGGCAGCCCGGAGTTTTGCAAACATCTCAGCGTCACTGTGGATATACCAAAACTTTCCAACTATTCAGTGTTAAAGACATTCTGATCAACAAACAAAGCGATAAAATGGAGAATGACCTAGGTGCTTTAAAAAAAACCAACTAGCCTTTAATAGAAAAGACCCACCGAACTTCGTCTACTCTTTCGTGATGGAGCGTCCATAACTAAAACAGTCGAAATATAGGAATTTACTAGCAGTTCTAACTGAAAACGAAAGCAATAAACGACATTAAGAACGTGGGAAGCTAGCCTGTCTCTGACCAGATGGATCGGGAAGCTTGGAAAAAGTGAATTCAATATTCACATAAAGCACAGACAACTAATAAATGCAGACATTAAATAAAGGACAAAGCTGTTGGTGTTGATCAATCTCTGAGCGATACGCCATGCATTCGACTTCATTAAATATTGTTGGAGGTGATTGAATGCATATCGGGCCTTTAGAATGACTCGCGGTGGCCTACCGATGTATCGAGCCAGTGCTGCAATCCTCCCAGACAAGTCCGGTACCAGTTTGCTCACCCCAAAGGGATGGAGGTCTTAGTGAGCTTGGCTTGCGAGGTTCAATCACATCCGTATTGTAGGGTGCCTCCGACCACTGCACTGGACGCGCTCCTACGCAATGTGCAGAGAACCACGAAATGTAGACATTCGTGGATAATAATGCTCGAAACCTTGGTTTTCATGACGTGAGTTAGTTCTACTGGCTCAACAGAAGACTAAGTGCTTAACAGATAGTATCAGTTTGAAGAAAAACAGTTCAACAATTGACACGGGCGTGAGCAATACACAATATAACGAGTCAAGAAGCTAGTGGTAGTAATATGTCTTGAAAATAATTGGTTTTTTATGGTTTCCCAGAACACTTGAAGATGATAATTTTCGTCAGAAGCAAAACAACTTAAAGAAAGAGAACAAACTTATAAAAAGAAAACAACGATTAACCCAAAGCACTGTTTGAATCGCGGATAACTTTCCTGGATTTGAAATCTTACAAATTACAAGGAATAACTATCAAGGAGGCGAACAATACTTATTTCTACGAAGGCGAGAAACGCCACCACACAAATCGGCTTGCAGCGGAAAATTTAAATTATTTCTGTTGCCGCATTTTTTAGCAGCACATTTAAATTCGAGCACATTAGCTATTGGCGCTACGAGGAGACGTGGCAGCAGGTTTTCGCCTATGCGTGTTGGCGTGGAGTGAACGAATTTGCGCCTACTCTTCATACTCTTGGTCACATTTTCCCCTAGAACATTGCTCATTTCAGTATTGCATCCTTTATAACTCCGTTTTCTGCATGGTTACGACGACCACTTCTCAAAGGTGCAGTGAAGTCTGTCCCTGGAGCAGTGTTTCATGTTAGGGACGAACTGTATCCATCACCTGTATCATCTGAAATCCATATAAACGACGAATGAATAGAGCTGGAACAAGTAGTATACAGTCGTCGCTAGCCCATACCAAACCTGCCCGACGAACTATGTTCATCCGAAGAATACAAAGAACATCACACTTCTTATGGGGTCCTTTATTTCCTTAGTTTATGGCAAAATATTCGTGGGGTTTGTCGGGATATGCCATGATATGGTAAGCTGATACATTGTTTTGCGGTCTAGATGTAAGTTTGTTAATTGGAGCGACGACGGAAATTCTCTACTTTCGAGCGTGCGTAGCGCAGTGGCCAGAAGCGCCCTGCAATGCACATGGGATCGATCCCCGTGCCACAGGCCAACCAAGCCCTTCATCCCTCCGGGGTCGGCAAATTGGTAGCATACTTGTCAGGAAGGAAGCAGCATTCGCTCGGTGCATCGATAGGCCACCGTGAGTCACCGTAAAAGCCAGATATACATTCAATCAGCTCCAATCGTTGTTTAATGAAGTCGAATGCATGACACATCCCTCAGGGATTGATCAACGCCAAGAACTTCATCCTTTTTATCCTTTCTTTTAAGCCATTTGAATAGTAACGAGTTAAGAACGCCCTAACACAGCTATTTCATGTATTCAGGGAAGTACACGCTCAACCATCATTCAACATGTCAATAAGAAGAGCAGTCCCGCGACCCTCAAGTTACCTGCAAACCATACACGAGCACAATCACTTTCATGGATGACAGATGGAACAGAAATGAACGGCAAAAGTGCTAAGACCCACCCGAGTGTGAACACGGGTTATCTAGGTGTCTAAATAGGTAACTAAGATTGTAGTAATCATAATTTCTTTTATTTACTGCGTATTCTTTTCATGGCAGGTTATAATGTGAACTACAGCGATAAGGATGCTGAGACGTGGCAAAACTCGGAAACTCAGGTTGGATTTGATTTCAACTTCCGACTGCCTTTACCAGGAGCTCACACCCTATCTGCTTCAGCTTTATTCGGCTCAGTGCTGTTTCGTACTGCTCAGATCATTCCCGTTGAATGGAGGTTACTTATAGCACTATTAAGGTAGAAACGTTATTGAGAGGAAAGGAAAACAAGAGCCTCTGTTAATGTGGCATAGAGCACGTGGGCACCCGGAAAGTGTAATCACAGGCTCAAAGCCCATGGTTCTGAGGTTTACTCATGTCTCAGGATTCTTTAAGATTGTAGTGTTACATGATGCTGTACCAGGGGTACCACTGTAGTTAAAAGACACCCAAAAATCGAAGACCTTTGACGAACATGGACATGATGAAACGGATCGGATTCGAAATCTACCGGAATCTGCACACAATCTGGTGTGGGTTGTGTAAAACTGCGGTAACGAATGGTTTATTAGTTCATGCCAACATTTGCGGTTGGGTTATACAGCTTATGTGTTGGAAGAATTATGATACACAAGTTATCTCAGTTACTTAAGTGGATACTCAGATGACTGTTCTTCACACCTGATGCAGCTTCTATCATTTCTTTCATTCTTTACGATGTGTTCATCTACGGAGGTGTTCCAACTGCCGTCTCTTCTTGAATTTAGCTTGAAGCCACTTGGCCTCCCTCTTCATTAGCATGTTGGATGCTATGCCTCAAGAGATCCGGGTTGAGGCGTTCTGAGGTAGTCACTACAGGTAGTTGAGGGTTGGAGGGACATATGCTGCTTTACGACTCAGATTCTTCTAGACAGCTTCTGCGATTAGTCGACCTACCGCCTGAGGATGGTGGGAAAAAGTTGAGTCTTACTGTCTACGGCGACAAACTTAACTCTTGGAAATTGGAATAGCTGGACTCTTTATCGTTAGAAAATAACTTTTATGGAATCACTCGTTTTTGCAAAGGTACAGAAGTTGGTAGAAAGTAAAAGTTCAGATTTACAGTATTCGCTTTCGGTCGCACAACATCCATAATACACATAGTCGTTGGAACTCCTGAAAATCAGTACATGATAATAAATATGTTTTCCAGGTAACTTCGATGGTCTACGTTATTTAACCAAATTAGGTGCTTGCATTGAAAATATCGGGTATAGTTTCCTCTACTTGTAAGCTAACACGCTCGCTGATCCAGTAGATAATATGTGAGCACCCGGAAGGGTAATCATAGGTTCGAAGCTCATCTGAGTTTTCATGTTTTGCAAATATCTGAGTTCTCATTGTGGTTGTATTTTACATAGTACCCTGCCACGAGAAAATAATAAGCAGTATATAAATTGTTGAACATTGTGATTTCCAATGCAGCTTCAGCTTAACTGGACTCATTGCCAATCTGTGCTCTCCAGATCATCCCTGTTGACACGTGATTGTTAATAGTACCATTAGGGTAAAGAACTAGGCGAGAGAAAACCAAAGCAAGGGCCTCAGTGGTGCACAGGATAAGGCGTGAGTTCCCGTGGTAATCGCGAGTTCGAATCCGGCGTTGGGTCCAAGTTTTCCAAATATCTCAGCATCAAAATGTAATCACTTTTTATTTACTACTTGTTCTTTTTTCACGGCAGGGTGTGATGTAAAATATAATCACAATGATGGTGAGATATTTGCAGAACTCCGAACCGCAGGTGTCTGCGGTGGGGAAGGAACCCTCTATTACCCCTTCCGGAAGCTATCTCCCTCTTAGAAGAATCTTTTCCCGTTTAGTTGCGAGGTAACGTGACGCGTCGCAGATGGCGGATACAGGATTCGTTTATCAAAACCGACTTTTGCTTCCTCGAGGCGCAGGTTGGTCTAGGGGTCGGAATTCCTGTTCCTGCAACGCCAATTTAGAGCAGACCTTGTGTATTTATGAGAACGTATTTATGCGCGTGGATGTGTTCTCGTTTATGCGGATTGTATTCTATTTGTCAATTTGCGATAACCTTGCAATCAAGCAAGAACTAAGTAAATAGAAGACGGTTAGGAATCGGCTCCAACAAAGAAGCTCCATGTCCACTCTGGGAGAGACTGGCAAGTTACCCGTGATCCAAAGGATGGACGTCCTGTTTCCGCTGTGCTGATTTGCAACATACTTTCTGTATTTGCTAGGCGTATTCATGCATGCGTGTGTGAATGCGTTCCTGCTCATGCGGATTGTATTCTGCGAGTCAATTCGGCCAAAAGCCTGCAATCGAGTGACTGGGAAGTATATGGGAGGAGGTTAGGAGTCGCCTCCAACAAATAAGCTTCATGTCCACTCTGGGAGAGCCTGGCAAGCTACCTGTGAGTATACCCAGCCCCCATGTTCAGAGCCCTGCAAGCTATACCTGGGTATCAAAAAGCTAAAAACAGTAAAAGAGACAGGCCTCATTTCCTTGACCCCGAAGGAGCACCCAATTCGGTAGTGTTGGGTAGGACGAGTACGGGAGGCTGCTAAAATCTCAAGGCCATTCTGAGCTGCCTAAATCTTGAGGAAGGAAGGTAAGTATCTGTACCCACCATGCATCGCACTTGCACCTGACTCCTCGGTAGAAGACTGGGTCATGCAGGCAGAAAGGATAAGCTACGACGTCATCGGACTGCCTGAAAAAAAGAGGACGCGAGCCATTCAACGCCACCTGTGACACCGGAGAACTGTTCTTCGGAACATGCGACTGTAGAGGAGTCGGCGGCTACGATTGAAGAGATGTGGATCAACACCGTCTTTGACAATCTTCGTCGTTTACGATCCAGCATCAAACTATGACGAAAAAGAAGTCGAAGCGTTCTACATGTACTTGGAGAAATTCCGCAGAGAAGACCACACATTCTTCAAAGTCATCATTGAAGATTCTAACGCCAAGATTGAACCAAGAAGAACGTGTGAAGAACGTCACATTGGGGCACACTGGTTAGAATGAACGAGCAGGGTGAGCGGCTGCATGAGTTTATTATGACGACCAACACCACTCATGGTAACTCGCAATTCCGGAAGCCCCAAACTCAACGATGTACGTGGGAGTCTTCCGATGGAGAGTACCATAATGAAGTAGACCACATCATAGTAAATCGAAGGTTTTGCCTAACCGATGTCGCTATTATCTAAAATTCTACAAAGCCCCTTCGTGCAAGATTTCATTTCTCACGAAAAAGACAAAGCACCGCTAAGTTCAATAAACGAAGTCCCAAAACCATCATAAAGTGGGATTTACCCGATTTATTAAACGGCTGTTGTTAAGATGGCATTCTCGATGACATCGATGAGAAACTAAGAGACGTCTGTCTCCAGAAACACTCGAGCTGAACGCCAGCGTGGAATCGCATCAGCTACGGACCATCGCCGACTCAAGTCCGAACTTGCAAAAGGATCCAGACAGGCGATAAAAGAAGATCGTAAAAAAGGAAGGGCAACAGTTATGGTCGAAGCTGCAGAGGCTGGGAAAAGCATTCGCAAAGCCCACCGAAGCTTCGCCAATTACATGACCAAGTTGATTGCACTCCGACACCCAGACGTCCAGAAAGGCAATGGAGAAAATCATCCACGAAAACTACTCAGATCTCTTCGATAGCCACGTCCACCTTCCATCATATAACATAAGGGCGGATGGATATTAAAAATGGTACGACACCTGATCCGGATAGGAAAAGATCTGAACACCTGAAGAACCTTTCGCCAGTCTTCGTAAACACACTGGCTTAGCTCTTCTCATGTTATCTGTCAGAAGGCAAGGTGTCGCAATCAGTGGAAGGCCAGCAAAACCATGCTGTTGTTCAAAAGGGTTCACCTCCACGATATCAGCAACTATCGCCCAATCTGCTTGCCATCTGTCGATGTGAGTAAGCAAGGTTTCCAAAATTATGTAGTACCATGGACCACATCCATACGTTGAGAAGACTCATTGAAGTATGGGTAAAAAAGCTTTTGACTCAGTTGAGATAGCAGTCGTGGTAGTCCTGAACTACCAGAGCGCTTTTACTCAGTGTGTAAAAATTTATCGTGGGCTAAACAGAATTTTCTTAACGAGAATGTCACCGTTCTATAACGATGTTAACGTTGAAATCAAAAGTTAGGGCGGCCGATACCATCTCGCCGAAATTATTTCCCACTATCCTCGAGAAAGTCATGCGAAGAATGGAATGGGACAACATGGGAGTGAAAATCGATGATCAGCAACTACACCATCTTTGCCTTGGTGATGACACCATTTTTATAATACCAAGCATTAACGACGCGAAGCAGATGCTTGCGGACCTTGAAAAAGCCCGTGGAAGGATTTGCCTTCGGCTACTAAATCACACTAAACGACGTTGATGACAAACGGATTGGTTTCATGTGCTATATATTGAAAGGAAGATCCTATGAAGGAAAGAATCAGAAGCTCCGACCTACGTCAGCAATCAGAATAGAACGCAATTCTATACGCCACTCTGTCGAAAATAAGGTATGTAGGACACGTAATGCGTATGAACGACGACCGACGAACAACAGCCGTTAGTGACTGGATTCCTCCGTCAAATGTACTGCGAGAAGACCACCGACCCGATGGTCAGAGTTCTTCACGAAAAGAGTAGAAGAAAGATATGATGCTCAATGAGTTCCTAGAGCGAGCAGAACCCACTGGGCCACTCTTGCACGCGACAGGGAAAAATGGAAGAATTACTTGCGCCTGCTCAAGTCACCCGACGATCAAAGGGACGATAGGTGGTTGATAGGTGAATGCCACGTTTCCACGTACTTTCATGGGAACGTGCTTGCAAATTTCTTGTTGATAGACAGGAGCGCTTCCGTATTTTTCCTCTCTTTTTCTCATCTTTCCTTTTCAGCGAGACCACAGATGACTGGTGATACAGGCGTACAAGCTTCAGGACTGCTACTCCTTCGAATGAGGTTTTCACCACTTTTAACTCAGTTTCATTAAACATTTTATAGCAACTTATTTTAATATGACGATTGAGAATATGGATGCATCATCTCAAAAACAGTGTAAAACACACTGGTTGTTGAAGCGCAACTGAAAGCAATAATTACCCACCATATTCAACAAGAGATAAAAATAGATTTTCGTAGTATTTTTAAAGTCACATCTCCAGCATAATTTACATTCTACGCGAACCTGATAGTTTTATTTTCGTCCATGAGGTTTAATTTCCATGATTGCAATTTTATAAACTGAAATGTTTAATCTAGAGAATTTTGTGAGTACTCCATCTCCCTTTTTGAATTGCGTATACTCGTGCAGAACTAAAAGAGAAAACTATTGTGCGAAGCCTTGGAAGCTGTTCCTGGGTGTCGGGCTGAGATGTACAGCGTGGGATTCATCGCCCCGGTAGGGTCTTCCCAGTCTGAGAAATCCGGCGTTTCTAACAGAAAGCCCAACTAAGAGTAAACTAAAACCGGCGACGACCTGGGGCAGACTTTGGCCTGGCTACCCTCGGGATTCCAGGGAGCCACAGTGGCCAAACCAGAAAAGCTCCAAAAACATGGAAATTATGGTGGGGCCCGCACAACCAACGAAGACGGGCCGTCTAGGTATCCATGATTTCGACTGCAGCTTCAGTTTAACTGAGTTCAGTACCGATTTGTATTCCCCGGGCCATTTCCGTTGACGGATGGTTGCTGATATGGAGTCAAGGTGAAAAACTGGTTGAGAGAAACGCATGGAAGTGCCTCCGTAGTACAGTGGACAAGACGTGAGCGGCCGGAAAGGGTAATCGAAGGTTCGAAGCTTAACTGGAGTTGTCAGTTTTGCAAATGTCTCCGCATAATTATGGTTATATTTCATATAATATCTTGTCATAGAAAATTAATAAGCACTAAACAAAAAATTAAAGATTGCAAAACAGGTTTGTTGATATCTCTTACTATAGCCTTTGTTTCACAAATATCTGAAAAACGTACCATCAATACTTTCTGCTTTCGTTCCACAAGTCGTTGAAATCCCTCTTTCCTCAATACCTGCAGAAATTCTTGGAACATAGACAATTGAAAACGAGAATGGTTCATGCGACCAGCCATATTACACGGTTACTAAGCTAAGCTCATTGAAGTTCTTCGAGAGTGTTCGAGATTCATTGATTTCAGTTTAACTCTCTTGTGATCGAAACAATCATGAATGCGTTGAACGACAATGAGGTTCTAATTTAGCATACAAAGCTCTTTGAGCAGTTATCCTACACCTTTTGATGTAGGTAATACAGTGGTAGTGATGCTGTTCAGTACTCAAAAGTCCCCGGTTTGATCATGCCCGGGTCTAACCAACCCTACCATTTCTTCGGGGTGGTGAGATTAGTGCCGGATTTGTGTAAGACCAAGTCGCTTCCTGCAGCTGACAAAGCCTGACGACCGTCTGTAATCAAAATGTGGCAACGCCTTAGCACGGCCATGGAGAAGCGACACTTCACCCATTCAACGACATTCAGAACAACGGAAATCCCCAAACAGCAGTCGAATACACGCGAAAATTTGAAAATCTCCATAGGAATCTGAATGTAGGTAAACGAACCGAGGGGACGAAGTGCTGTGGTATAGACAGTGTGTGTTGTCGGGCGATGTAAATGAAAAAAGTGCACAATTAAACGAACATAGAATGACTTCTTCTTTACGAATACCACCGAATGCTAATTATGTCTATTCTCCCTGAAGTCCTCGAGTAACCGAGCTATAGCGTTCCCACATGGATTGGAAAAAGTGTTCCCAAACAAGTTTGGTTCCAATTTTCGCACCAACACGGCTATTCTAGGGTTTCGAGAAGAATTGACTTGACCAGCGTCTAAATACATTCAGCAATAAAACGGTTTTTTAAGTAATAATTAAACCACTTGGAATTTGAAGGTCTTCGGAATAATGTAAGTGAGGAAACGAACTGAATGAAGGAAATACTAGAATTTCAAATAAATAATGTTGAGTTAGGCAAAAGGAATTTTAAAGCGTCTTCACATTCCACTGATGCCATATTCCATCGTACCCGAACATATTAATAAAAAAAAAGATAAAGCCCTCGGCGCTCATCAGTCGCTAAGGAATGCGCCATGCATTCGCCTTCATTAAACATCGTTGGAGGTGATTGAATGCATATCTGGCCTTTACAATGACTTGCGGTGGCCTAACGATGCATCGAGCCAGTGCTGCTATCCTCTCAGATAAATCTGGTGCTAATTTCCCGACCCCGGAAGATGGAAGGCTTGGTGGACGCTCGGCACGGGTTCGATCCCACATGTATTAGAGGGCGCCTCCGATCACTGCGCCTCAAATATATTAACAGATTAAAATACTCACATAAGCACAATCTGTAATTTATAGAACATCATACGTACACTTTCTACAACTGGCTCGTCATTATTGGAATATCACCTGTATCACCTGTCCTCCCGTTGATCGTCGAGTGACTCGAGCGAGCGCCAGTAAATCTTCCATTTTCTCCTGTCGCGTGCAAGTGAAGCCCAGTGGGTTTTGCTCGCTCTAGGGACTCGTCGAGCATCATATCTTTCTTCAAGGCTCTTTGTGAGGAACTCTGACCATCGGGTCGGTGGTCTTCCTGCGGCGATAAGTTTGACATCTCGAGGAATCTAGTCATTAACGGCTCCTGTCCATCGGTTGTCTTTCATACGCATTACGTGTCCGGCTCAACTTATCTTCCACTGTTTGGCGTACAGAGCGGCATCTTTGATTTTTGATCGTTGATCGTTCATCATATTGATATCCTGACCTAGACAGATGTAACTGGAGCATTCGGAGATATTCGTTCCGTTGAGCGTGAATGGGGCATGCGAAACCAATCCGTTCTTCATGAACATCGTTCTTGTGAGATTTAGTCGAAGACCAATCTTTCCACAGCCTTTATCAAAAGTCGTCAAGCATACGTTCCGCTTGGCTAATGTTTGGTGTTACAAGGACGATGTCATCAGCAAAGCGGAGGTGGTGTAACTGCCGACCATCGATTTTCACTCCCGTATTATCCCATTCCAATGTTCACGTGACGTTCTGGAGGGCGGCGGTAAATTTTGGCGAGATGGTATCGCTTTGCCTAACTCCTCTTTTGACGTCAATGTTAGTATCGTTGTAGAATGGTGACACCTTGGTTGTGAAATTTTTGTACAGCTCACGAAGAATCCTTATGTACAGAGTAGGGACTCCTTGACTATCAAGGGATTCCAAGACTGCTTCTATCTCAACTGAATCAAAGGCCTTCTGTAAATCGATGAAAATGAGACAGAGCGGTCTTTTGTACTCTCGCTATACTTCAGTGAGCCTTCTTACCGTGTGGATGTGGTCCATCGTACTAAATCCCTTTCGAAAGCCTGCTTGCTCACATGGCTCTCCTTTGTCTAGCGCTCTGTCAATCCTGTTTAGGATGACTCGAGTGAAAAGTTTGTAGGCGACAGACAGTAAGCAAATTGGGCGGTAGTTGCCGATATCGTGTAGGTCACCCTTCTTGAACAATAACACGGTCTTGCTGGTCTTCCACTGAGTAGGGACCTTGCATTCTGACAGGTAACGTGTGAAGAGCCGAGCCAGTGTGTTTGCGAGGACTGGAGGAAGGTTCCTCAGGTGTTCTGGTCTTATCCTGTCCGGACCTGGGGCTGTTCGATTTTTCACCGAGGAAATGGCATGTAGGATTTTGGAAGGGAGAACCGGTGGTACGACATATCCATCTTCTTTTTTTTCATATGAGGGAAGGTGGACGTGATTAGCGAAGAAATCTGAGTAGTATTCGTGAATGATTTTCTCCATTCCCTTTCTGGACGCCGAAGTTCAATCATTTTGGTCTTGTAATTGGCGAAGCTTCGCTGCGCTTTGCGAATGCTTTTGCCAGCCTCTACAGCTTCGACCATTACTGCTACTCTTCTCTCCTTAACATTTTCCTTTATCGTCTGTCTGCATTGTCTTGCAAGCTCGGACGTTAGTTCGCGGTTGCCTGCAGCTCGCGCGATTCCACGCTGACGTATCAGCTCGAGTGTTTCTGGAGACAGACGTTTCTTGGTGACTTTCGAACTCTCAGCTTTCATGGCGCTAATGTGAGCGCGCTGAATGAGCCAACCATATTCTTCGTCGATGTTATCGACAACGGCATCTTCCCAACAGCCGACTAATGAATTGTAAGTCCCAGTTCGCGGTGGTTCTGGGACTTCGGTTTTGGAATTTAGCGGCTTTTTCTCCTTTCCGCGAGAAGTAGAATCTTGCACGAAGGAAATGATGGTCTGATCCCATGCAGAATTTTGAGACAACAGCGACATCGGTTAGGCAAAGCCCTCTATTTACTATGATGTGGTCTACTTCGCTATAGTACTTTCCATTGGGAGACTCCCACGCCCAGCGTTGAGGGTAGGGCTTCTGGAATAGTGAGTTGCCATGGATTGTCTTGGTCGCCATGATAAACTTAGACAGTCGCTCACTCTGTTCGTTCCATTCCAATTCGTGGATCCCAATGTGACGTTCTTCAGACCTTCTTCTTGGTCCAATCTTGGCGTTGAAACCTCCAATGATAACCTTGAAGAATGTGTGGTCTTCTCTGCAGAACTCCTCCAAATCCGTATAGAGCGCTTCGACTTCTTCTTCGTCATAGTTTGATGTGGGCGCGTGAACGACTAAGATTATCAAAGCCGGAATTGATCCACGCCTTTTTAATCGTAAACGTCCGACTCGGGTTGTAAGTTGTTCCAATGAATCGATGTTCATGGACAAACTCGTGTTGACGGGAACGCCGACGCCGCCAACTCCTCTACTGTCGCATGTTCCGGGGAACAGTTCTTCTCCGGTGTCATAGACGACGTTGAAAGGCTGGCGTCTTTTCGTCTCGGCCAGGCCGATGGCGCCGTACTTTATCTTTCTTGCTTGCATGAGCAAGTCTTTTATCGAGGACTCGGATGCAAGTGTACGTGCATTGTAGGTACAGATCGTCACCATAGTTCTTTGAAATCTAGGCAGCTTCCATTGGCCCTGAGGTTTTAGCAGCCTCTCCGTACTCGTCCTACCCAACGCTGCCAAATGGGGGGCTCTTTCGAGGTCAGGGGAATGAGGCCCTTTTTTTACTGTGTTTAGCATTTTTGATACCCACGTATAGCTTGCTAGGCTCTGAACGTGGGGGCTGGGTATACTCACAGGTAGCTTGCCAGGCTCTCCCAGAGTGGACATGAAGCTTATTTGTTGGAGGCGACTCCTAACCTCCTCCCATATACTTCCCAGTCACTCGATATCAGGCTTTTGGCCGAATTGACTCGCAGAATACAATCCGCATGAGCAGGAACGCATCCACACACGCATGCATGAATACGCCTAGCAAATACAGAAAGTATGTTGCAAATCAGCACAGCGGAAACAGGACGTCCATCCTCTGGATCCACCTGCGTCTCAGGGAATCAAAGGTCGCTTTTGGTCTGCGGTTAACCTCCTGTCCGCCACTTGGGGACGCGCCAGGTAGCCTCGCGACTAACCGGCTCGAGATCCCTCGTATGAGGGAAATCCGTGGATTATTGGAGTAACTTAGAGAAATATTTTTGTCGCGTTGTCTACATTTACCTGGTTGGAATGAATTCCAGGTTTTAAGTATTGAATTCCTAATAATGGTTTGTAGCAGCAAAAGCAACGCTTCCACTTTTCCGTACCTTCTTCCAAGACATATCTATCCAAAGATGCATCTTCTTTAACCACTCATACATAACACTGGAGTTTCAATTCAGCTATTAATATGCCTCAAATGTGAAGAACAGGCGTAAGGATCTAATTCATAGAGAAGAAGTCAACGCACCAGATTCTAGTTCTGCTCATATGCGGAGAGGATAATAGGACTTCATCTAGTCGCTTGTGTTCACAGAGATTTTTTCTTGGTTGCAGCTTTTGAAAATATGCAGTTTTAAGTTGTCGGAAGGACTCGCGTCAAGTGTTGTATTGGTCACAATAGTGTAACTCTCGTCTTTACTTCTTCAGCACCACTGTAACTCTCCAATTCCATTAAGCTTTCAATTATTCCATCCTAATTTCCGATGGATAACTTTTGAGGAGTCCTTTCCTGTTCTTCCTGCACATACCACCAGGATTTCCTCTTGGAGCAGTCGGCTTTTGGGAAAACACCATGAGCTACATTATCACCGCAGAATACGACTGGCATATTTGATATTTTCACCTACTAAAGCCAAGAGTTCGAAAGACACCATGAGATGCCTCACTTCAGGAACATCGAGCTAATTCGTCAATGTGGAATTTACGAGCCACAGGCAATCGCGAACTCAAGTCGGAACTTGCAAAGCTCTGCAGAAAGATGATAAAAGAAGATCTTCAGAAAGGAAGAGCAACAGTAATCGCTCAATCCGCATAAGCTAACAAGAAGGTTCGCAACGCCAACTGAAGCTTTGCATTAGAAGATGATCGCCCTACGATCCTTGCAAGGAATAGCAGCGGCTTCCCAAAGAGGGTAATAAAGAAAATCACTAACGACTATTGGTCTGGTTTGTTTGATTTCCTGCATCATTATTCATTCATAAGATTAAGCAGGATGGATGTATCGTATCACCGATTCTTCCTTCCAAAGTCTGATGTGCTATTTCATTGGTGAAGAACCGTACAACAATTGGGCTGGACAGGATTAAACTCGAATATTGCAAAACCTCAAGAACCGTGTAATACATGATCCAATGACTTTTAAGAACTTTTTTCCAGTTCTCATCTGGACCAGTCCTTCACAGGTCACCCGTACAAATACACAGTTCCAATCAATAGAAACCAACAATATTCAGTTGCTGCACAAAAAGGTGGATCTGCACGACATCAGCAACTGTAGCACGATCCAACCACTGTCGGTAGTCTATGAGTTTTTTACTCGAGTCATCTTCGACGCCATTAACAGAGAAGTGGAGGGAGAAAGTCATACAAGTAGTGATTCTTAAACAATTCAGTATAATGGACCATATCCAGCAGTTGGGATTCTTTTGTTCAATAATAACGATTTGCTGGTCGCATTGTGAAGTGCGATGGAAAATGAATCCCATACAACTGATCGCACTCAATGCAATGTTTGCGTGAGTGAGATGAAGCTCTTGCACATCTTTCGAGGCTGGATTTGAACAAAAACAAGGATGTAATGACTATTTCGCGATCTACATATAGAACTATTCTTACAACCTTTTGAACTCTCAGAAAACCATCAAAACAGATAAATATTGGCAGGAAGTCGTAAAAATTCACTAGCAACTGCAACATTTACCATCGATATACGTCATACAAAAACAGAGCGTGTGGCGTAGGAGACGGAGGCACCCTGCAATACACATGGAATAGATGGAATAAATGGAATGAATGGAATAACCCCGCTCCCATGGTCCACCAAGCCTTCCATCCCTCCGGGGTCGACAAATTGGTACCAGACTTATCGAGCAGGATAGCAGCACCGGCTCGATGCATCGGTAGACCACCGCGGGTCATGCAAAGGCCAGATATGCATTCAGTCACCTGCAAAGGATGTTTAATGAAGTCGAATGCCTGGCGCAGCCCTTAGGGAATGATCAACGCAGAGAACTTTATCCTTTGTCCTTTATACAGCAGACAATTCTGTTATGCGACAACAACCAACAACACGTCACACAATTAACCTTGCAGAAGTTAAGCGAGTTAAAGCTCGAAAGCTCTTTGCATTGATCAATCCCTGAGGGACGCGCCATTCATTCAACTTCATTGAGCATCGTTTGGAGGTGATTGAATGCATATCCGGCCTTCACAATGACCCGCGGTGGCCTACCGATGTATCGAGCCAGTACTACTATCCTCCCAGACAAGTCTGATACCAATTTGCCGAACCCGAAGGGATGAAGAGCTTTGTGACCCTGGATGGTGTGATCGTTCCCATGTGTATTGCAGGGCGTCTCCGAACACTGCCCTAGAGTCGTTCCCCTTAAACGAGTTAATGTACGAAAGTCTGCCTTAACCATCATACTCACTAAATAAATACCACTTTTCCTAAACATTTCGACAAATACTAGGCCAGAAAACCATGCTGCTGCTAGAAACACCTCCAATGAATTGGTCATTTCCAGAATTTCTTTCTACCAGCATAAAGCCAGTTGTCTGTTGGTATACATTAGGAAAACCTACATACTAGTAATCCGTATTTTGAAAGTGATGTTTTGGCTAGACTTAGCAATCTAGAATATACGGTTCGAAACCACGAGTACTTTCGTACTAGTCTAATGACTCGGTGTAAGCTATCATGGAAGCTCTGGATAACTAACGCGCTATTCATCTGTAAATAACAATCCTTCATGGGCCATATAACAACATCAGCATAGGAACTTCGTCATTCTACAACAACAGTATCACATGGTCAGAATTCGCAAACTGCGTCATCTGGTAAGGACTACTTGCAGCAACTCCTGAAAGCACAATGCGACGGCAGATTAACGATCTTTCCTTAATTGATGTTATCGTCTCTAAAACATTATGAGCTTCTTTTCGACACGTAGGTTTGATGGCTGCGCGGAAATCCTCATCTTCACCATGAATGGCGTTGAATGCTGGTTTACTCCCTCCTCGGAATCCTGGACTGGGCGTGCTGCGGGCTCCCATATAGGATGAAGGGAAATGATTTGATCCCACGCAAGCCTGGTAGCAATTTCCCGGACCCAGAGCGTGTGATCACCAACAGACCAGAGGAGTCGAACCAGCACCGCACTTGTGATGAATGGTATCACTATCACTGTGCTACACAAAAAATATTTAGGCTTGCATATACGAGTTCTCCAAGATTTAAAAAAACCGAATGTAGTAATTACTCATGATAAAAAAGCGCGATAACTTCTTTACTATAGTGTACCTTCCGAAGTATGACCACTACCACTGAAAATAAGGGACGCGTCTGGCACCCTACAATACATATGAGATCGACCCCGGTGCTCCAAGCCCACCGAAGCCTCTACCTCTACGGGGTTGACAAATTGGCACCAGACTTGTCTGAGAGGATATCAGCACTGCCTTGATACATCGGTAGGCCACCGCAAGTAATTTTAAAGGACAGAGAGGCCTTCATTCATCTCCAAGGATGCTTATGAAGTCGAATGCATGGCGTATCGCTCAGGGATTGATCAACGCCGAGAGCTTCATCCTTTTATAGCACTGAAGCTATTCATTAATGATGAGCAAGGTAGGACAGATATTGAAGAACTCAATGTTATATATTGCAGCTTACCTAAACAAATGTAAAATAGGCATCACTGCACAAAAGAACCACTAACAGCCCGTAGGGAAAAACTAGCCTATTTACTCAGCAAAGAAAAAACATTTGTATAACATGGGCTCAAAATTGATCAAGACACGCCGACACAATGAACAAGGATACATCACATAACCAGAATGAATGAGTCTAGACACAACGTGAAAGAAACAAAAAAGAAATGTAGGACTGCTCGTCTATACAACGCCCAACACCTGCAAGATAGGGCAAGAAAGATCACGGAAAATAAATGGGCTAAACAAATTCGAAAAGACGTACACCTAGGATCGATGCGATGCTACACCAGCAAATTGAAACTGCTTGGTTCCATAAGCAGACACGAAGAATAACACTTAGAACAGACAGAACGCTTGGTTATTACTCTGAACTAACTTCAATACATTTCTGGGCAAAACGAACTATGTAAATATTCAGACTACATAAAAGGACATACAGTAGTATCAATAAGCTGACAAAGAAGACTCAATAAGCTCGTTGAATAGGTGAAACGTTATTCTAACAAAATGTAGATAAAAATGAGAAGCTTATCGTATTGCACGTGAAAAAGGCTAAATAACTAGCTTCTCTCCATACTAGATAAAGTATCAGCACGATCTCTGAGAATGAGTGAAGCAGTTTTAAGGCCATCGCCTTTCTACGATACGTCAATAGTCTGCACGAAGACTAAAAGTGGTCCTAAATCTGTGTCACATTGTGACCCCTGATCGATAGAGACGAGAATCCGTTTCACGGAGACCATATTTTTGCTGTGGAGAAGTGTTCGTTTCATCTATTTCTACACTGCTTCCCGAAGCGTTATCACTATTTTCTTCTCGGCTGGCAAACACTCCTTTACCACGTCTGCAACAGTTCTTTACTCAAATGACTCAGGTAACTGACCTAAAAATATAGATGATATGTATCAATAATCCTTCTCTAGCAACCCATCGATCGCGGTGCTCAAAGTACATCTTGCTAGAATTTCTTCAAAGCTTCATAAGAGTTAGTCAGGTAGTTCTTAACATCTCTTAACGAACATCACCTCTCACAAGTGATACATTCGCATTTCTCATTCCCTTCTCCGAAGAAATCTTCTCCGTAAAAGCAAGTGATTTCATCACCAGGCTTTAGCTCTCGTAAAATCTGAAAATCACTATAAGATTCCCACAATTCTGTTTCCAAAGAAACCTGATCTAGAGATAAAGCTCGGAAGTATGGCAGATAGTACCTGAATGTAGGCAGTATGCCCATTCGGAACAAAACGACAACTAGGACGGCAATCATGGTTGATGTACGCTCCTGGTCCTAACCACAACTGTGCGCACTTTTTTCTGAACATCAGCTGTGTGTAAAACGTAACAATTTAGCCATAATGATGATGAGACAATTGCAAAATTTCGAACAGCAGATGTCTGCAGTGGGAACCGAACACGCTCTTACCCCCTCCGGGTGCGAACGCGTTCACCAGCACACCATGCGAGTCCACCGTTTCGCCTCTCTCAGCTACTTTCCAATCTACCAATATCATCAGCAATCACCCGTCAATAGGACTGATCTGGGGAGCCCAAATCCCCACAATTTGAAAATGATATGGCTGCACCTCATGCTGTACATGACTGAGAAGTCATTTAATCCTGGTCGCAGTATTTGTTCCTCTTCTTCATCATTCATCTCACTAATCACACCACAAAGCCGTTCTATTTTATCACCTCGTTGCCTAAAATATTCGACGTAAAATGCATTGATACCAACATTGCTCAAAAGTTTTCAATGTATTTGATTTACCAAAAACGAGTCGCAACTAATTTAGCTCCCATATTTTGTTCAGCTGCATATCGACTACATATGTCTATAGTAAAACCGGCTTTTGAGCAGAAGACGTTCAAGAAACGAACTATCTGAAAAATGTTGCATTAAAAATGAAATTCAGTATCCTACGAAAGTAAAGCTACCTGGTATTTGTTCAGCGCCCATGATATCATGAACGTTCACCCCTTTAGCAACGTCACATCACATGAAATAAAAAAGGGATAAAGCTCCCGGCGTTGATCAATCCCTGAGGAATGCGCCATGCATTCAACTTCATTAAGCATCGTTTGCAGGTGATTGAACACATGTCCGGCCTTTACAATGACTCGCGGCGGCCTACCGATATATCGAGCTCGTGCCGCTATCCTCCCAGACAAGTTTGGTACCGATTTGCCAACTCCGAAGGAATGGAAGGCTTGGTGAGATTTCAGCCCAGGTATCGAGCCCATGCGTATTGCACGGCGCTTCAGACCACTGCGCTACACGCACCCACCGTGGCTCCTTACTAATCCTATGTCCGCAACTTTAGTGATGTGTTAAATGCATTATAACGGAAAAAAATTGTGGGAAATGCACAAAAAATGTTGGTCAATCACGATGTCCTTTCAAGAAAACTGTTCATCCTTCTTACGAAACACGGTGATTCACCTTGATTGTGATCAGCATGTCAGATCGGATCAGGTAAAATAATGAGAAAAGATAAACCGCTCTATAAAAAGATGATCCATTAAACATCATTGATGTTCTAAAACTTTCAAAGTCGTCCTAATCATATCATTCTTTATAAACATGATCCGTTAAACACCAATGACAAAAAAAGTTATTGGGGTTGACTATTTTGCTTGGCTGGGTAGATTGCGGTCAACCTGACCTTCACCGTCTCTGAGGAAGGCGAAATCCGCCGGAACGTCAGTTTTACCTCAATAAAGAGTAAAATACTATCTCGCCTTTGCTCAACAAGAATTATTAAAGGTTACCTTCATCGCAACTTTCCTGGATTTCAATAAATAACAGAAAAATTATAGAAAAAAATTTAAAAATAAAAAATTTAAAAAATTAATTAAAATTAATTAGATTAAAAATTATTATAGAAAAATTATTAAAAATAGTTGTCGAGAACTGAAACTCATAAGGGCCGCCAACGTCCCTTTTAAATTCAGTGTTTTACCATTTTACTTCTATTTAAAATAACCATCCACTTAGGTCCCTCATTATTAGCGACTGAAGTAACGCAAAAAAAAAAAAACTTCATAACACTGCAATTAAACTGGAAAGTGGGCGATGTTCTTTCTAATAACGATTCTGTGTGAATTCACAATAACGGTTCCTGTTGCAAAAATCATTTGGAAGTCATGTCGCCAGTAAATAGAACAGCTATTATTTCTCCGATAAAAACATGATAACGTGGAGGGACTACCTCAAAACTGAATCTACGGAAAGTTTGAGACGGATAAAAAGGATAAAAGTATAAAGTTCTCGACGTTGACCGATCCTGGAGGGATGCGCCATTCATTCGACTTCATTAAGCATCGTTGGAGGCTATTGAATGCATATCTGGCCAAATATGGCCTATAGAATGACTCGCCATGGTCTGCAGATCTATGGAATCAGTGCTACTACTATCCCAGCAAGTCTGGTACTAATCTGACGATCCCGGAGAGATGGAGGGCTTGGTGGGCCTGGGGGGCGGGGATTGATCCCATGTGTATTCCAAAGCGCCTTAAACCACCCCGTTACACGCGCCCCTGAGACGGATAAAAGATGACTATTCTCTTCGTACGACCAAACAAGAGCTCATTTCTTAAAGTCTTTCTTCACCGACTTAACGATTTCAACATGGAAACATTTCACTTACGGTCTACTGTTTTTTCAACAATTCCCACAACTTACGGAAAAGTGAAGCCGTCGATATCAGCTGCTAATTAAAATGTCTTCAAAATATCCGTTGCTTCCATTTCCTCAGAACCTTGAGGAACAAAGCCGTTAATGCTAGCCTTTCATTTACTGCCTACTGTAATTTCTCCATGGCAGAGTATTATGTGAAACGCAATCAGAAGGATGCTCAGATATGAGCAAAACTCCGGACCTCATATGTCTGTGGCGGAGAACGAGCCGAACGTGTACACAACCACACCATACAGTAAGAGCCCGCGGAATCTACAATTCTCTACGTGTAGAATAAAAATCCTAGTTCTATCATTTTAGCATGACAAAATGCTGACTTTCCAGCCACCATGACATACATCGCCTGGTTGAACTATATACTCCCCTTCTCGATATACACGCAAACCAAAGCAATCACTACCTCGTTCAACTGTATCCCCTTCTTAGAAATAGACTTTTTCTATAATAATCTATACCAGAATAGAAAACTCACATGGTCTCTAAGTGCCGCTTGTTTCTGGAGGGTTAGACGTTGAATGAAATCCTTGACGGAACGCAAGGAAAAGAATTGCAACAGCGCTTGAGCAAAGTTGTTAGACTCTCGAAATTGACGCATAATGTCAACAACTACCAGACGTTCATCTTGCCTGACGTATCTTCTCCTAAAAAGTAAAAGAAACTCCGAAGAAGTACTTCAAAGTACTACGGAAAGAACTTTGAAGTAGTACTTTCGCGAATAAATAGGGCCGAAACGCACCTAGGATGCATTTTATGGGTTTGAAAGTCCAGCACTGAATCTATAACTAAGCTTGTTGCCATATCGTCAAAGACGCACAACTCTTGCGGAGTAAGCGAATGGTCACCGGATGGCACCTCTCGAAAGGACAGAAGTGCATCTTCGGGGATTTCTGCCTCGTCTTCATCAGTCCGCTGTGAATTTGATGGCTTCATCTGGAAGCAAAATCGTGCAGTACATCAATACCAGAAGACTTCAACACAGCGGACGCTAACTTCTAGCTAAAATCAGCGAAAATGGTTCCCACGAACGACTTCCTATTAACCTCAGCATTGATCAAATAATTATGGACACCCTCGTTGAGCAATATCGATACCGGCAGTACCGCTCCGTTCAGAATGTGGAAGGATACACTGACATGCTTCCACGTTCTGAAGAAGGCGATACTGCCGAAACGTCAACTTTACCGGAATAAAGAACAAAGTAACAACTTGTGTTTGTCAAACAAGAACATACAGAACAAAAATGATTTCAAGATTACCTAACGAGAGCTCTTGTTGCAGTACAAAACAACTATGTAGTACAAAGTACTGAACAGGTTGTGTCGTCGATTAAAGTGTATTCTGGAAATCACGGTCAACGCACCGCAAACATCGTCGTGCTCGTTTCGTAAGAGTTCAAATAACCTTTCTAGAAATTAATTACTAGTAACTACTTGTTAGACTCCTAATACCTCAGATGACCGGCTTTCTATACACCTCTACGTAAACCATCGAAGTACTTATTTATATCCCCTTCAGAGCCATACTGTTACGAATTGGACTCCACTCGTAACAGTACTTGTTTATCTGTTATTGTAATTCTTAAGCTGACGCGAGGTTGGTACAGATCTTCGTTGTCGTTGTCGTTGTTTTTGATATTGTTGATCGATGACTGACGTTTCGGTGACTTCGCCATCCTCAGAGCCCTCGGTTTCGAATTGCCCATATCTCATTGTTGGTGGTCTGTGAGTGTGATGTGGTGAACAATAATGTTGTTCAAAAGACTGACTTTCTATAAACTTCGGCATAAATAATCGATATATCCTTACGAACTTCCTTTGTTTAGCTGACACGAGGATGGTACAGATGTTCTAATTGTTGCTGATGTCATCGCCGTTGTTGTCGTTGTTGTTGGACTTCGCCATCCTGTGCCCGTTTTGTTCAATGCTGTTCGTTTCAGTTAACTTGACAGGACACGCTTGGCTGGGCGTCCGCTGCGTTGTAGAATGGACTATGATGTGATTGCGAATCAACCTGTGGTCATTGACAATGGTTCTGGCTCAATCAAAGCTGGGTTTGCCGGAGGTCAATCGCCGAAGGTTCGCTTCGCGAATTTCGTCGGACGGCCCAAGCATACTCGTGTGATGGCAGGTGCTCTTGAAGGCGACATGTTTATAGGTTATTTTTTGCTTCTGTGGTCCTAGGTCATATGCAGATCTTGTAGTCATTTATGTTCCATGATTAGGTCCGAAAGCAGAAGAGTATCGAGGTCTTCTTACTCTCAAGTATCCTATGGAACATGGCATAGTCACCGACTGGAATGATATGGAGAAAGTATGGCAGTACATATATAGCCAAGAGCAGATGAATGTGAGTGTATAGTTCATACTACTCTTTCTTATTGCAAAAGGAAAATGCGGTTCTTTGTTGTACCTAGCATGTTCGCACAAGTTTTTAAATCTTGTGTCCTAAATCATCCCAGCGGTTTACCTCCTCATCGTAGCTGGCAGGTGTTCCGGGGTGTTGGGTTGCGAGCTACAGCGGGGGATTAATCGCCCCCCGCAGGGTCTCCCAAGCTGAGCAGGAGCCGGCGCTTCCACCAGGAAGCCTAGCTAAGAGTAAACCAATAACAGGATACTCACCGTCCTGGTATCAAAATTGTCGCATGGCGGCACATCTGCCTCTGATGCACAAGGACGGCGACTGTTTATGGTGGTGACGACTTGGGGCAGACGTTGGCACGGCTGATCTCGGGACTTCAGTGATCACAATAGCTAAACCAGCAAAACAGCGGGAAATGGAGATTTGCTGGAGTCCGCACAACTAGTACGAACCGCCCAAGTATCCAAGTATATCTGCTATCACATCTTTTCGTACAGTTTAGGTGCTGCAGAAGTTCCTTATTAAATATACCCTTTTTCTTCTTAAACATTTTATTAGGAACACTGTACTTCCGCTAAAAGCTGTGGATTGGTTTTCTTTAAGATGTATGCGATATTGCGCAATGGAATCGAGTAAAGCTGGAGTATAGACGAACAAACATATCACTTTTTCCAATTATAGATCTTTCCTGAGGAACATCCCGTTCTCTTAACAGAAGCTCCGTTGAATCCTATGAAGCACAAAGAAAAGGTGCGTTATTTCGTGTGCAATGAATTTGTAGCATTTGAAAGGGCTTTCTTTCCAGCAGCGCTTTATTTCGCTGTCGTGTTGTTGAGCGATACGTTGTTCGACAGCTTTTGAACGGAATAATACATTGTTGTGGCTAATTGCCTTGGAGCATTCGTGTTATTTAGCCACTGTATAGTCATAACAACAACGGCGATGATTCTAGGCGGCGGAGATATTCTTCGAGTCGTTCAATGTTCCTGCTCTTCATATTCAAATGCAGGCTGTTCTTTCATTATATTCTTCTGGTTAGTTATCAAGTTTCTGTGGTCCTTTAGTAACAGCAAGATTTTGTAAGTTCGTCCCAGACATATTAATTCTTACCTCCAGGTCGAACAACTGGGGTGGTTCTGGATTCCGGAGACGGTGTTACCCATGTGGTACCCATATATGAAGGCTTTGCAGTTGATCATGCGTGAGTTCCGTTCAGTCGTCTTGTATTGTGGCAACCAGTACTATGAGTACGTACTGAAAAACCACCTAACTGCTTGTTCTGAGAAACATGCATTAGATATATTTTGAGTAAATGTTCCTAGGGTATGCTGAATTGAATGTTTTGTTGGTGAACTTGTATTTTTTCACTGTATTGTGAGAATAAACGGTTTATCAGATTAGGATCTAACATTTGTTTTCTGTTTGTTTTCTTAGAATGTGTGGTATCTTTATACAGAATTGGTCGCATGGATGTGGCAGGTCGAGATGTTACACGGTGGTTGCGTCTCCTTTTACGTAAAGAGGGCACAGATCTACACAGAACAAGCGAGTTTGAAATCGTCCGTGAGATCAAGGAGAAAGCGTGTTATTTAGCTACAAATGTAGTGAAGGAAGAAGCAAATGAGAATGATAAGGTTAGTTCTTGTGTAATTTCCTGTACTCAAAGGCGATAGATGTACGAACATTTTCGCCAATTAGACCGTTAAATTGGGTATCCCATCTCTGTTATGTTCTCACGTAAAGTTCTTCATTCACTAGCTTCAAGGCAATTCTTAGTTTTTGCTGCCTGAGTCACAGAAGGCTTGGTTTTCCGTTGACTGCAGGTTGCATCGAATTCAGTATCTCTTAGCCAAAACTGTATATTAGCCATATCTTTTATGCCACTCGTTTACTACAAAGACCACTACAGGGCTCATGTATTTGTACCTTTACGGCAGATATATCTAGGTGCTATCCACATCTGTGGTACTCTTACTGGAGAAGTCATCGTTGTTCTCTTTTCAACTGTGGTCTTGTGAGCAAAGACCTGGTCTCTTCTTCATCATCAATAGTCTGTGTCTTGAAGAGCGAAGTCATACAGAAAGTTTGTTGTAGATTTTAAGGTGTATAATATAGCTTTCCTACTAACGGTGTATCGCCTCATCGTGGCTGGGAGGCGTTCCTAGGTGTCGGGCTGCGATATACAGCAAGGAGATTGATCCCTTCAGCAAGGTCCCCCAAGCTGAGAAGGGGGCCAGCGTTTTCATAAAGAAGTTCAGCTAAAAGTAAACCGATACCAGTATCTGTCACCATCCTGTTATCAAAGTAGTCGCATGGTGGTAAATCTCCCTCTGATCAGCAAGGGCGGCGACCGCCTATGGTGGTGACGATCTGGTGCAGACTTTGGCTAGACTGACCTTAGGACTCCCGGAAACCGCAATGGCTAAACCAGCAAAACTATGAAAAAATGGAAATTATGCTGGTGTCCGCACAGTCTATGAAGACGGTTATTCAAGTGTCCAAGTACAATATAGCTTTAAAAGCACTACGCTCTTCCCATCATTCGACAAGCTATGGTATGAAAACAATGTATAGCAAAAAAAAATAAACTACAGAGGAGAAAATGCTATATCAGTGAATCAGTTAAAATCAGTGAGCATTTTGCATTCTGTCACTAAGTGTGCCTCACCGCGAATGTGTTTAAGGTGTTATTCTAGTTTATTTATTCCTTTACTGCTCATGAAATTATGTTAAAGCCTTTCTTATAGTATATGTATCCCCTGCCCGATGGTTCCCGACTCGAAATTGGCGCTAGTCGATTCCGCGCACCTGAAGTATTGTTCCGACCTGAGCTGATAGGTGAAGAATGGCCGGGAATAGCACATCTTGTCAATGATGCGATTAGAGTGAGCTCTCTTATATATTACGCTGTTTCGAAACATTTAGTGAGTTAGAGGCTTTTTTTTGTACTTTTTTAATCACATGTTAATGAACAGCTGTTCATTTACTTAATTCATTTACTGACCCTGATGTTTACCCCAAATAGGGATATGTTTGTAAGTGGTATATCAATCTTGAGTCAATCAGGGATCAGTTCATAAGTAGAATATTAGCATGCACAAGTTTTGTTAACGTTATGAATTCTTCAGTAAATATTATATTGATTTGCTCCTACAAAAATATTGATTGATGGATGCGATGGATGCTGGTGATTCCTGAAGATAACGAATGTATCTTTCATGAGCTGACTCGGTGTGATTAGTGCAAGCTTCATGGCTTGATAACTCACATTTTGACAGACGATTTCTTCGGAGTTTTCGTATTAACAGAAAAATTAATGGATGGAATGTCATACAATCCAACAAAAATGTTTTATGTCTAAAACTCAACTGTTGATTAGTTCTGGTAGTACTGCTTGAGCAACCTCCCACTCTTAATTTACATGGAATGTCGAGTGATGCCTTGTTTAGAGTGCAGTTTCTTTCATATAGAGGTGTTTTACAAGTTGAAGTTTTCCATTTATAGCACCGGGATCAAATTCTTACCTTTTGATTTCACGTTTTCTTCTTCATTCCTCCATATTTTTTGGTTCTGGTGGAATGTTTTCGCGATATCTAACTTTGCCATCCGAATACTCTTTTGTGCAAACACAGAATTCTCTCCGTTTCGCCAATATATTGGTTAACATTCTTCGCCAACTTTTAGCAGCTCTGTATTGAAGATTAATCCTTTCGTTACGAGGCCGGTTTTTCGGTAATGGCGCTAATTTTTCGATCACTGGAGTTTTTCAGAGTTAAAGAGCTCAAAACTGTAGATTTATGGAAGAGATTTTATCCTGCCTCATTAGCCGCATAGACAGTTCTTGCATGGTGTCCGTTCAAATTTAAATCTATTTATAACCGACTTGTAACAAGTTGACTACGAAAATTAACTTTATGAAATTTTCGGAGGGAAAGCGCCAGCTGCAAATATAGACGGTACATTGTAGAAAACGGCATCGTGTCTTGATGGACGAAATTCCGCTTGTTCAATTAGTTCACTTCTGTGTTCAAATACGGGTCTTTAAACAGAAACATGAGTACTTTTCATGAACTCCAGGAAGTCAAGTCAGAATTCCGTCTTGGTAGAATGTGATAACTTGCATATAACAAGCAAAGAACTCTAGATTCCAATAGTGTCCTTTTTCATTCAAATTTATGATGTTCAACACCAGCTGGAATATGTGGGTTTAAAGTAAAGATATCTATTTTTTCGGATCTTATGACTGCCTGAGGTCATCCCGTCTCATAAGCGTAAAAATCGCGCCAAGGAACCCGATTTGTCGGGCGTTTCTTTGCAAAAGGATTGAATCGTTTTTTATGAACAGTGATGGATAAATGTAGTGTTATTCTTGATGCGTCATGGACATGAATTTCAAAATCACTTCTCTGCTGTGCTCATCTCGCCAAGATATAGGAAGTTATGATAGGTGACTTCTTACATAAACCACCAAGCAATGACCACAGTTTCCTCGGCTTAGATTAAACTTAGAGAATTAAAACCTTCACTCCTATCCAACGACTGGGCTAAACGGTTAAAAATGGTCACATAGTTTAATTTCTAAGCCACGTCACAACGCAATCGAGGAGTGGGTCGTTCTCACTGTTAAAAAAGTGGAAAGTAGAGTTCAAAATGACGGCTTTTCTATTTTATTACGCTTCGCATGGTACTCAGTTATCGAGAATTTTCATCTTTTCAACTTGCTATTTGTAATTTTGAGAATGCTTTAAATTCATCCTCGTCGGCTACCGATGGCCAACTTATACATTCCCAGTCTTCAAAGCTCTTTTGGCCTTTGAAGAACGCCGTCAGCTACTACTACATTGTACACTTTTCAGCAAGTCCAGAACGACATTTCGATGTTACGAGTTGATTTAGCTGCTTTACGATCCATTTTTTAACTCGGATACAAATCGTCCAAATTTGCGTTCTTTCTAACATTTTCATATTCTGAATACCGTATGAAATAATCAGCAAATAAAAAAGAAAAAAAGCATAAAAATGAAGTTTGTCGTAAGGCCAGTTCCACTATCAAAATTGGAGGTTTCGGTAATGCAAGGAAGCGTGATTAGCTTTCCACCAGCTTAATGATAGAAACAAAAAGGTGGGCTTAGTTACATTTTGTAGTTATAATACAAACGCAGTTACACTTGTTATTTTTAAACAATGATTTTTTCTATATTTAACTACTTTTTGCTTGAATAACATTGTTTGTTAAAGCTTCGTTAAATAGCCTTACAGTTTTTATATCCTACTTTTTCTGAAGTGACTACATAGTTTTATGCAATTCGTATGCTTGTTTTCAGAAATGTGACATGGATGTTCGCAAGACACTGTACGGGAGTATAATTTTGAGCGGTGGTTCCACATTGTTCCAAGGCTTTGGTGATCGACTTCTTTCAGAGGTGTGAATCACACATGACTAATTTCTTCCGGGTTTACCTTGTCGCAGAGAGATGTCACTACTGCGCTTGGTCTCCAAAAAGATATTCTGTGCATATAATAACAAAATAAAAAGATAAAACTGTCGGTGTTGATCAATCCCGGAGAGATGCGCCATGCATTCGACTACTTCACCAAGCATCGTTGGAGGTGATTGAATGCATGTCTGGCCTGTACATTACTCGCGGTGCCCTACCGATATATCGCGTCAGTGCTGCTATCCTCCCAGACAAGTCTCGTACCAATTTGCCGACCCCGGAGGGACGGAAGGCTTGGCGAGCTTGGGGCGATCCCATGTGTATAGCAGGGTCGGAAAATTGGTACCAGACTTCTCTAGGAAGATAGTGGTACTAGTTCACTACATCGATAGGCTACTGGGACACCAGATACGCATTCAGTTACATCCAACGGTGCTTAATGAAGTTGAATACTTGGCACATCTCTTAGGGATAGATTGACGCCAAAAGCTCTGTCCTCTATTCTTTTATACCTATTGTTGGTATACACGCGCCTTGTTTAGTCCAGTAAGCTGTCCATGAGGCTTAATCGCCAGCGATTCAATTGTGCAGCCATTAATGTATAAATGCTTACTGACATGCGTCACAAATCTGTTGATTACCTGCGTCCAGTGCGCAATTTGAACATGCTATTTCTATGAATGTACCCGTTATTTGATATGCATTGGGTTAATACGGTTCTTTTCTAAAGACCGTGAGAGACTCATCGATATCGATAAGCGGTCTCCTTTTGTAGAACTTTTCTTGACTATTATATTTTACTGGTACATGTTGTAGTAACTCCCAAGTCCGACTTTCTATTAACCTCGGCATTGATTGATTATATCTTTCTACTTCTGTTCAGCAAACACGAGGTGCTATTTTATTTCTTT
>UYYA01000847.1:0-30136 GCA_900624975.1 Angiostrongylus costaricensis | reverse complement strand
ACTAAGTATGTCACGTAGAGACCAACCGCACAGAAATCACATGGAAGTATAATGTCGGGGGGGACCCCCCTATCGGAGATAATGACATTATACTTCCATGTGATTTCTGTGCGGTTGGTCTCTACGTGACATACTTAGTGGAAACCTCATAGGAAGCGACTCTGAGGAAAGCAAATCCGCCGAAACGTCAGCTTAATCGTGAACAAAGAATAATAACACCTCGCGTTTGCTCAACAAAAATACGAAGAAAATGCAATTTTGCGTTTTGCATAGAATGAATAGCGAAAGGCTACTAACTAGCTGGCATCTTACAGCGTTGAGTAGTATTTTAACCACTGCTGCCGATTTTTTCAGAATAGCTCTTTTAAAGCAATGTTTTAGAGTTTCTCCTAGTCCATTGGAAGTGAAGGACAGAAAAGGCGGGACCTTATCCTACATACAACTTTCGTTTGGAGGTGTGCTCGCTCGTCTAAACCTGTTCCGAGAAGCCATAGTTTCCTAACGATTGGAAATGGTTCTTTGCTGGCCTATTCCTTGTATTCTCATTTCGGCTTCCTCGTTTAAGAAAGGTCGGTCTAGAGAAATTGGTAGGAGTGAATGAAATCCACTGAACACTCTAAGACGGCAGCTAGTTCGTGACCGATTGTACGACCAACTATTCACAAGGCAAAATTGCATAATTTGCACTAACGGCACACTCATCAGATTTCTCGCCTATTGAGTTTCACTTCTTCAAGCACGTTGACAACTTCCTGGGAGAGAAATGCTTCAATAGGCACGATGAGACAAAACTCCTGCAACGATTTCATTGCTTTCAGAACTCCACGGTTCTATACAACTAAAATGAGTAAACTTGTTTCTTGTTGGAAAAATGCGCTAAGTGCCCATCTCGATTACTAAAAGTTAGTACTTGCATTTAAAATCAGACATTTTATATGTTACAGTCTAATGAAAGCTAACATATTCGCATAAAAAGTTGGAGCCTAACGGCATAAAAGCATGAAGACGCTTTAGATAAATTCGAAGAATCCGAAAATTAACAGCAGAACAAATGCCTAGTTATTCTGCATGATCTCGCGTAACACCTCACATTGATATTTTGGTGTGAGTGGGGCACATTATCCATTCATGTGAACTCTGTGGTTTGGTCTCCACGTGGAACACCCGGTGGAAGACTCATAAAAAGCGGTGAGTGCGTGAAAAATCTGCTTTGTTTCCAACGCGATTGAAATTTAGGTTTTGTTGTTTTCACTTGAGGTTACGAACACACTTGACTGACTAAATTGCACTCAACGTGACGCTTCCAAGTTCAGAGGAAGGCGAAATCTTTTGAAACGCTGGCTATTGTTAATAAGTAGTATGATGACATCCTTATCTAGCTTATCAGAAGGGTAGCAGGTTGCCGATGAATACCGGGGTTAACAGAAAGTCGGTCGTGGTAACGAGTGAAGATATTCGCATACAAGCAGCATATGGACGTTAATTTTCAAACGTCTGAATGAACGAAAAATGAAGGAATGATTGATTCCATGATACTGAATAAGTTGAAGAGAGAGTTTTTGAGAACTTTGTTGGTCGAATTATGCCCAGTAAAAATCAGGACTCAAATGCGAGCACTGGATGAAGCTAGGAGATGAAGACCTTAAGATATTTTATACCTTTGGATGGCATCGCGCGTGACACAACACTTGTTTCACTGATTTCGTAGTCGTGCTATACATAGATGAAGGTGTTCGAATTCGTGGGTGATAGCGTAGCAATCAATCTTTAGTCTCTTCCAAACGTGAAAGTATGGCTAAGTACTTTTGCAATGGAATCTTAAGAACGGGGTCCAAATAGTTTCACCAGGCGGTGGCCTAACGTTGTGCAAGATTGTTACTGTTCGAGCGTTCATTTAGCATGGCAAGGAATCCTTGCAGCTTACGGATTGGAGACGATAGAACAGGTCAAATCAACGTACTGTCATGAGCTACTTGTCAAATCTATAGAAGTTTGAAGAAGTAAACAAGAAAAATCACATCGTTTACAAAAGAAAACAAGCCTTCTACAAGTACGGATTATCACTTACGTGTTCTCAAACACTAAAGTCAAAGTAGGAAAGTTGAGGAATGTAGGTTTTTGTTCAAAAGTGAGTACTTATGTGTGAAAGAAGAGAAAACAGTTCACCACTGCAGCAAGTCTATGTTATTCTACTTTGTTTGCCAAAGTTTTTTGTCCCACAATTGGCACACCAGCAATTGGAGCGCTAGTAAAACCATTTGTTCGAATAGAACTTGTTCTACGCTGCAGGTTTACGTTAAACTATTATAAAACGACTAATGGCATACGCGTCCAGAGATATTCAGAAAATTCTGACGAGAGTCAAGCCACGGTGTAAAGCATGCACTGATTTTTCACCTATTACCCTCTAGAATTTTTGAACTGACACTTGTAAAGCGTAGATCGATCTAAATGGATTCGAAAATAGTATGAAATATAAAGAAATTTTTTCATTTGGAAAAGTGCGGTTGTCTTATGTGGAAATTAAATAAACTGGTTTTACAAGGATATAAAGAAGAATTGTGCCAAAAATATAAAAATCGACATAAAAACGAATAGAAAGGGGTATAAAGTAAAAAATTCTCGACCCTGGCAAGATATATTGTGTAACGTTTTGCCCAACATAGTAATCTCTTAAGTAAATACTGACCGTGAATTTATTGTGTAATAGAGTGCAATGCCGAACAACTCCCACGGTTATATTTCGGAACAAAAGAACTCAAGTGCAGAGTTCAATAGAAGTAGATACAAGCTTTCAGGTATAGAAATAAAAGGATAAAATGATAAAGCTCTCGGCGTTCATCAATCTCTGAGGATTGCGCCATGCATTCGAAGTCATTAAGCACCGTTTGGAGGTGATTGAATGCATATCTGGCTTTTACAATGACTCGCGGCGGCCTACCGATGTATCGAGCCAGTGCTGCTACCTTCTCAGACAAGTCTGGCTCCAATTTTCCAACCACACACAGATGGAAGGCTTGGTGGGCCATGGGGGCGGTGATCAATTCTACGTGTGCGTCGCAGTGGCGCCTCCGACTACTGCGCCATAGGCGCCCTGAGTGTTGTAATACAACTAAAAAAACCATGGAAACGTATTGAATTAACCATTACAATTGGATAAAAAAGACCACTTTCTTCTCAAAGTATAGCGGAATCTTCTTTACTAACAGCATTAGGAAGACATGAAGGTCCACAGAAAGATAGGCTCTAATAATATGTAGGGCCGAATGTATAAAGCAAGAAATTTTGAAGATTGATAAAAAATTGTCCTTATTTGTAGATTTTTTTACAAAAATCTTATTTTTCTTTGCTGTTAGTGTGAACGTGGGCCAGATTTTACAAATTGTACGCTGGAACCGAGTGTTCATTCATACTTCGCCATATTTGGCCGAAATTTTGCTTGACAATGGAACGGCGCATGTGCTAGAATGGGTTCTGATACATGGGGAAAACGGATTAGGAAAGCTAGACGAAAACAAGATGGTGATCTATTTAGAGCAAAATAAAAGCACATATGGAGACACATGCAACATTATTGCGTGGTAGGAAGTTCACCTAAATAACTGAAGTGGACGAAAAACATATGAAAAAGCGCTATAAATACAAAAATTTTATTCGAACAAACTAAAACATCTTAATACGTTTCTTCAATAGACGCCATAAGTACTGGAACGGTAAGACGAGGAAACAATGATGTTGAAAACGTTGGAATGCGCTAACATGATGGATTATGCTCTAAACTTTGCCTGTGATGAAATATTGACAGTTTTGCGTTTCAGTGTTGGTTACTAATTTCAGTAACCAGTTTTGAAACACTCATCGACGATGGAGATTCGACAAAAATGTGCAGTGGAGTCTTGAAGTTTCAAGCCATTTCTTCTTCATGTAGGAAAAGCAGTGCTAGGATTTTAATTGAGTTCGATTTCGCACTGTAGTCTGACTAGGCTGTCCATCCTTTCGAGGCTGACAAACTTCGACCAGACTAGACTGCTGGAATAGAAAGAAAGACTAACACGAGATATCGATAGGCTTAATTCTGGGTAAACTCACGTCTAGAGAGCATATCATCAAGTGATTAGCGACGATGCTTAATGCATAGCCTTTAATTAGGTAACGTAAAGTGAATGAGAATTGAGTAGGAGATACTTTGGGTTTTCTCCAAGAAATTGGCTCCACGTTAGTTCCTGATGCCTTTAACAAGCCACTCGTGGCTGAACTTGGTCCTCACGTTAGAGCTTCTGTAAGCTATCCGTATTAGGCTATCCTTTGCAAGAAAGCTCGTGAAAACCTGGTTCATTTGAGGAACAGAGTCTGATAGGTACATTGGGTACATTTAAAATGAGATAGGAATAAGTGAGCGATTTATCGGCATCTGATCGAGTTGCTCGATATTTTGGGTAATTTTAGGTGGCGAATGGTAAACGTATTTCCTACATTGTTATGCTGTTTGATTTCTTAAAAACACATTTATTCCAGCTGAACGTGATGGAATAGAAAAGTTCACGAAAATAAGTGATTCACGTATTTTTTTTCTGCACTCATTGGTTGAGGAGTCTTGCCAGAATTTTCAGTTTATTGTACAAAGCGTAAAAGAATAAATTGACGGAAAAAGAGGATTTGAAGAAGAAAAGCCTATTGGGAAACGGTAGGCCCAATAACAAGCTCAAGAACATATTTTCTCAGGCAATAGAGGGATGTCAATCCAATAAGGGAGAAAAATCACCGAGAAAAGGCATTTCAAGCAAATAGCTGATCATAAAAAATAAAGTTTCTTGTTCAAAACAACGTCAAGAACCTTGGTTCGGGTAATCTTCTTTTCTTGTTGCCGAATTTCGTCAATAAATGGCTTTTTTCCTTGTTCCGATGGAAGAACGAAGGCGTGTCCTGTCAATTGGTCGAGTTGTCGGTGGCATATGACGGATGTGCGTTGGAATTTTTGCGATGAAATTAAAGTGTGATGGAGCGACAAACAAATTGGCAATATTCTACACAAGCAGACAGCTATTCGCAGTATATTCAGCAGCGGACCATGAGAAAAAATAGGGAAAAAATCCGAATGATGCAACGAAGTTGGCTAGAAACCTGAATATTTTCCATTTGAGAGCATAATGTCGATGTAGGAAATAGTAGTTGGCCATCATGCTAACCACTGTTAAAATTTAAAGGAAGGCCAGCTTTTAGGCGAAAACGAGATTTTCCATTCTCAAGTTGTTTTTCAGTGGAAGTAAGAGTGCTCTGAACTCTTACTGTTAATGTATAAGTTTTATCTACTGCCCATTATTTTTTCTCAAGTATTATGTGAAATACAACTAAAATGATGCTGAGATATTTGCAAAATTTGAACTCTATGCCAGATCGAACGGCGATTGCCCTTTCCGGGGCACTATCAGCAATCACTCCTCAACGGGAATGATCTGAGGAACGAAAAATAGCTTAAAGTCCAGTAATGCTGAGGCTGTGGTCGAAATCAGAGTTCGATCTGGCCTGGGGTCCAAGTTTTGCAAATATCACAGCATCATCGTCGTTGTCTCTCTTAATTTGTTCACCCATTGTCTATTGGAAAATCGTGGAAAAAAGGTTGCATGGATTAAACACTTTCTCACGCAGACATTCTAACGACTAATTCTTTTTGTCAAATGAATTTTGGAACTAATCGATCGAGTTTGGAAGAGAGCTTCAAGGTGATTCTGTCATGTTTTTCATGCTCACTGCTTTTATGGTCATTTCTTAGAATTACTGGAAGTAAGTGTGAAAATTAAGCACCGTTCTGAAAAATGGTTCGGAAAGATAATATCTTTTCACTCTTGAGGAAAAAAACTTCTCAAACCTTCTTATCGGGCAAATATCATCCAGTGAATCTTGTGGAAAAGTTAAATGTTAAGATATGTAGGCTGGTAATGGACCCCGATCAATTGAAAACAAATACATGTGTTGTCTGAAGCAATGACAAAAGAAGGACTGTCCAGTTGATTTGCTGTTTCCCATGTATAACATCAGTAAGCTAAATGAAAAAGCCATATTTCTCCTATCTATTTGTGAATACAATGCGTTTATAGTCAGCTTATTGTTTGGCATCAATCCTCAGACAGGTCTTCGGAGTTCCACATTAGTTTGCCTTCTATTTAGAAATTTCTCTTGATCATAGATGGGTTAAAACGTTGGTGTACTCGATTCTCTCTGAAATCCTGGTATAGTTGTGAAAGCACGCAGTCGCTTCTTCACCCTGAGAAGTTACAGGCTTTTGTGGATTATTGGATTGGTTCCAGCAAGATTTACATTTGCTGGTTTACCCAATGTGATTCGCTGACCTCTCAAAAGTTAACCTAGCCGAAGCCTTCCTCAGGCCGTCACCACACTAGGCACTCTTCTCCCCTGTGAATCAGTGAGAGATTCATCACTATGCGATTAGTTTGATACCAGGGCTGCGGTGATCTCAGCTCCGGAGGCTCTGTTGGTAGGATAAACCCCCGTTGTAGACTGAAGCACGACACCAAGGAACGCCCTCTAGCGACCATGAGGCAGTTAATCGTTCGCAGAGATTATCTATAAACGTGGTTTTAATCCCTTAGGAACAAATAACTTTTTTTTGCGAAAAACTGCATAAAATAATTTTTAGACGAATGTGTCTTATTATTCTTTTTCAATTTCTAGACTTGGAGTAGATGTGGAAAAAAGGTATAATTTGACGTTTTTTCGCTTACTAATAGAAGGAGATTAGTGGGAAACCGAAATTATTTTCAATGTGTTCAAACTCTTTCAGTTATTTTTTTCAAATTTTCTGATTGCTTGGAATAAATATTAAGTGGAAGTACTAGGAATTTCCCAATAGTGGCAAGATGGAAGGTTTTTTAGCCGCCATACTGCTTAAAAAAACTGGCATTTTTACGGTAGGTGTAAAGACTGGTCATGTAGAATGCAAAATGTAAAGTTGTAAACTAGTAATCCACTTCGATAAATATTAAAAAAAAAAACGACCTAGTGCGGCTATCCCGTGATTGTGGGGAAAAGAGTTTCACTACCATTCAACCAGATTCATGAATAGGATCAAATCATCAAGCAGCAGTTTATCCGCAAGCTAGAAAATGGTTTAAAATGATGGGCGTAGGATAAATAAGCGGATGCAGTAATCGTTGTGATTCTCATACTATGCGTTGTTAAATTATTACGAAGACTCGGAAGTTAAAATCACAATGTTTAACGTTTTTGTTTTCTGCCTTCTATAATTTTCATGGCAGGTTACTAAGCGAAATACAACCACAACGTTGCTGAGATATTTGCAAAACTCTGGACCGCAGGTGTCTATGGTGGGGAACGAACGCGCTAATATTTCGCTTAGTAACCTGCCATGAAAATTATAGAAGGCAGAAAACAAAAACGTTAAGCATTGTGATTTCAACTACAGCTATAGCTTAACTGGGTTCTACGCCGATTTGCGCTCCCCAGGTCAACCCCGTTGACGGGTGATTGCTATGGCAAAAAGATCGATAGAAATAGCTGAGAGACATGCGAAACGAAGAACCCGCATGGTGTGGTGGTGAACGCGTTACTCCCCGGAAAGGATAACAGCGCGTTCGTTCCCCACCATAGACACCTGCGGTCCAGAGTTTTGCAAATATCTCAGCAGCGTTGTGATTGTACTCGGAAGTTAATTGTTATAAGCAAACTAATGAAATTACTAATTTTTCGAACCGAAAATTCTTGGAAGAGTGGAACTCTAGGGCGTCTTTCACTCAGAAGTCGTCCATCCAGTTATAATAGGGGTCCAATTTTGCGTAAACCACAAGAAAAACTCGAGAAATGGCAAACGAGAAGGGTATTCTGGAGACTGCTAGCACTGCACCTTGTTTCATTGATGAGGTAACACGCGGTTCTTACAATCGTCATCATATCGAGAGGATCTTGTGGAGCAACTCTGAAATGATGCATACTCGCCCTTCTGGCGACGCTCCTGTGTACAGGACTGCTATCACTGATAGTCGTGATTGGCGCGTGGAAATAACTTGTCTTTCCCAAGAAATCAATCTTGCAGAAGTCGGTACCATTATTAGCTGGAATATACCGTAAAAATATCATAAACCGACTCTCTTTTAACTTTGGCATAAGCGATCAATGTACCTTATTTCCTGCATAAAAAGAAATCACAGTGAGTATGCCTCATTCGAGGAGATTGTCCGCTGAGGAAGACCTGGCTCGACACGAAGGCGAAGCGGCCACATCGAGACGAAGAACAAGCGTGGACTATCGACTCGGATAATCGGCTCTGATGAAGACGATGACGTCGAAACGTTAGTTAAAAATAAATATCTTCGTCAACCTTGTGTAAGCTCATCAAACAAAGAATACATGTCGATTAGTACTTTGTTTCGTTGACAATTTATACCGAGGATAAATGAAAGTCGGTTTACAATGGTACTGTTAGCACTCTTAAATGTTTCTTGGCTAATTTCGAATGCATGTTCGGAATATCACTAAAACTTTATTATATTTTCATAGTTAATGGTCTTTTTCTAAGTCAGTATTCCAGAGAAAACTGTTGAACTCAAGTGACCATTCGTCAACGATTTTATTGGTTCGCGGATAAAAATTCTTTCTACCGAAAAGTGCATTTGGTTCAATGGTAATTTTTACGACTTGACCATGATCATTGCATGAAATAAATGTCGAGAGCTGGCAATGAATAGAAAGTAATGAGGCGGCGACTCACCACGCAGCGAAACGGATGCCAGACACTGAATGCGATATTCGAGTAATGCAAAGCAATACCATTAGTTGACACGATCGACGTTTCATGTGAAAATCAAGATGACCAGCCACATCTATTTATAGGCTTGCAGACGTATCCATATCTAGGAAAAACTGGAAATTAACGGGAAACAACCAGGATGATGTCGAGATATTTGCAAAGCTGCGGACCGCAGGTGTCTACAGTGGGGAACAAACGTGATATTACCCTCTCACCATGCGGGTTTTCTGTTTCGCGGATTTCAGCTAGTTTTCTATCTACTATTGCCATCGGCAATCACCAGTCAACGAGAATGATACTTGCGGTTGGCAGTTTTCCAAATATCTCAACATTATCTCGGTTGTATTTCACATGATACCATGCCATGAAAAATTGTGGTAGGCAGCAAATAAAAAGTTAAGATTGTGATTTCAACTTCAGTCTCAGTTTAACTTGGTTCAATGCCGATTTGTGCTTCTCACATCAATTTCGTGAGACTAAACAAAATTTTATTTTTTATTCTGTATGACCCTCTATCACATCTACTGCGAAGATCCCCACACTCCTCTCATTCAAATCGCTTTCCTCGCACTCATCGTCCCCAGAGGTCTTCGAACATTTCACTTGTTGTTTCGACTACTGCTTGAGGATTTCGTCTTCCTCATGAACGTCGTGGAATGCTGGGTGTGTCAATTTTCCTTGCAATCTTGGAGAGGGCTAGGGCGGAGAGGAGCAGTGGCTCAGAAATCATACTAGCGCCTTTGCTTCCTGATCAATAGCATCAACTAACCACTGGGCTATCCTCATTGAATAAAACACAATTAAATGAAACAATGACAAAAACACAAACCTAAAAATAAAATTCGCATAAACATATATGATAGTGACATAAGGCCATAGTAAAATAATCCCACTTGTTGTCCTTCTTTGACTAGTGAAATGATCCGTGCGAAAGCCAGCAAATTCTGCATTTCTCCATGTCACCTATGAGAGTTGCATAGTAGATTCTGTTACGTTGTAACATATGAAATGTCTGATGTTACTGATCTGATTTTCCCTGTACTTTTAAAAAATTCTTGTTTTTTATGTATGTTTAGTATTTTTTGAAAGCACAAAATCTGCTCTTATCCGATGTTTGTTCTTTTCAAGGTTTATTACTTTAGCATTTTTATAGGTTTTAACTTCAATATGAATAAATGTGATATTCGAGCGCTTTTTTTGGTACGAGTAGAAGAGTTGGACATAGAGCCACGGCACGAGCTCGGATTATCAATGCCGCGTTTGGAGATGGCTTTGTTAACAAACGCATCATTCTTCGTTTACAGAAAGTTTGAAAGGGTCAAGATCCTTGAAACAGCGTGATAGGCCAGAAATTACCGTTAACTACGAAACGTTTCATACTCTAGTCGAATCAAAACGACGCGAAGTGTTTGGAACTAGTGCTATGACCATTTCACGTCACATACAGTTGATTGGTAGAGCTAAAAAATTAGACAAATGGCCCCATCAAACCATCAAAAACAACGCCTGGAAATTTACAATTCGCTAGTGATTCGCTACGGTAGAGAACCATTTTTGAATCGCATTATAACTTGTGCTGAACAGTAGATACTGTGCAATAATTGTCCGCGTTATGTAGAATGGCTTCACCCTGATGGGAACCCACTATACATGCCTAAACCAAGTCCGCACCCGAAGCAGACAATGGTTTTCGTTTGGCGGTCAATGAGCTGTATAATTCACTAAAAATTTTTACGATATGGCAAAACGATTACGTCAGAGAAATATTGCGCTGAAATCGAAAAACCTCATCCAAAACTATGGCCAAGCAGCCGGCATTGGTCAGTAGAAAAGCATGAATATTGCTTCGTGACAACCCAAGACCACACGTTTCCCAAATGACACTAGGAAAGCTCAATGAAAAGCACTTTGAAAGTTTACGACATCCTTCTCACTCGCCAGACTTGTCTCCAACAAATTTTCATTTTTGTAGGCATCTAGACCACCTTCTCACGGAAAAATCTTCAGCGACCAAACAACCGTTGAAAATGCCTTTAAAAATTTCATCGACATCAGAACCGACACTCTTTATATTAATGAACTCACAAAGCTTATTAAAAAATGTGTTCATTGCAATGTTACTCTATTTCGATTAATAAAATTCAATGTCAACTTTTTGTAGCAGTTCCCAGGATCGAGTTTCTATTAACCTCGGCATTGGAATATGAATGCGCCTTTTCTTGTTCAGCAATCGCGAGGTTGTTAAGCAGCATACATTTACTTCCATAGAAAAACACAATGCAATACAGCGGTACCTGACGTTTCGGCAGTATCACCTTTTTCAGAGCCTGGAAAGGTATACTGGTATACACTTTACTAGGCCAAACGCTTCAATAACACATACAGAAAGAAGAAAAACTCTATGGCAATCACATGATCAACAGCTTCTCGAAAAACTCACCGCTTTTTACGTGATTTCGAATGAGGAAGTTTAGAACAGCTGATTATAGTCGCATATGGTTGATGATTGCAGCACCCCACATAAGATATTGGTGGAAGATACGGTGCGAGGTGGCGTGATACCTCCAGGCATTCCTCGTTGCTATGCATTGCAGCATTCTTGGCATTTATCCAAAAGACCTCGAGGAGTTTGCACGTTGGTGTTTTAGGATCCCATACGAGGATAGCGACTTTTATATCAAAATCGTCTCCACTATGCTTTTGTATCCTATGCGTCCCTAGTGGCGTGCCTCGTTTTGCTTTTCGTTTGCCATCTTGGTGTTTTTTATACGGATACATAAAGGTCTGCCCGTTTCGCCAATATATTCATTTCCGCAAGTGCTGCAAAAGATCAGGTATATCGTACCTGAACTCACGCAATCACCGTTCCTGCCGTAAGGGCAATTCGGTGTTTTACATAAACGGTCATACAAGCGGTTACGAACTGACGGCGAGGACTATTCGGTGAAATTTCAATCATCGCTACCGATTCCTCCAGACCTAGCCTTTCCAAGCATCGCTTTATAGTTACGCTTACTTTATTGCTAATAAAGCTCAGCATGAACGGGACTTTCCTTTGGTCAAGTGTTTTGTTTTGACCCCTCACTGTCTTTCTAAACTTATCTCGTGTGGTTACTTTTTCGTATCCATTGGAGATGGGTATTTGCCGAGCCCAATCGCGTGATTCTTCCTTTGTTTCCCTGGTTGTGCCCAGAGAGGTGACTGTTCGAAACATGTTTCTTACAAGTTGGTCATGTAACCGCTACTTGATAAGTTGATTTGAACGTTAAGAAATAGAAGCCAATTCTCTTTCGGTTTCTCCCGCATAAACTTGGTAGGATAGGATTCAAAAGCATAGCGGAGACGATTTTGATATAAAAGTCGCTATCTTTGCACAGGATTCCAAAACACCAACGTGCAAACTTTTCGAGGCCTTTTGGATAAATACGAAGAACTCGAGAATGAATAACTGGGAAGAGTGGCCAACGATTACACGTGGTCTTGCTCCATACTTTTGCATCGATCGTTAGTGCGGGGAGGTGCAGTCATCACCCATATGCGACTCTAAGCGGCTGTTCTTCCTGGGTAGAAGGCACGTATAAAACGGTGGGTTTTTCAAAAAGTTGCAGATCGTTTAATTATCGTGGAAGTTTTAATCTTTCTATTTGTGTTGTTGAAGGGTTTGACCTAGTATATTACACATCAGTGTATCCTTCCAGGCTCTGAAGAAGGCGATACTGCCGAAACGTCAGCTACCGTTGTGTTGTATGTGTTCTATGTGCAAGGAAGTAAACGTGTGCTGCCTAAGAACTTCGCGATTGCTAAACAAGAAAATGACGCATTCATATTCCAATACCGAGGTTGATAGAAAGTCGATCCAGGGAACTATGATCTGTGAAGAAAGAAGTCTTTCGAAAATTTCTTTTGTCGTATCTGCGAAATTGCTAATTGCTAAATTGCTATGTAAGCCGTGCTAATCATCCATGTCATTAATAGCGTTATCCTTCCAAAAGCCGCCTAATTTAGTGGACAAATTACATTTCGTTATGATATTGATTTTTAATTTCCTGTATTTTGGGGTTTCTTTGCCTACGAGAGAAAGTAGTTTTGCCTGAAAGAAAAGATGCTACGGTGAAATGTAGAAGTTTGTGGTAAGAGCAAGAGCAGAACTTTAACAAGAATTTCTATCTACTATATAAGGATCAACTACACTCTCAGCCGATAGATATGTGAATTGATTTTGAGTGTTATGACGTAATCAGGTGGCTTTCACGCTGCTAATTCTTTCACAGGTGATTTTTTTTACGTAACCCATCATCACATCTCTTGTGCGAGCCCCTCCACCTCATGCTTGCCTTCGATTCGTTGCTTCGCACCCTTCATCCACGAAAGTCTTCGAACTATGCACCTATGGGTTCGGCCACTGCTCGAAGATTTCCGTATTTCTTATGAATGTCGTCGATAGTCAGTCGAGTCGCTTCTCACATGACGTTAAGGATAGCAGTGGCAAAGGGTTTCCAAATGGTTTGCAGAGGCTGAACTATTTCCCAGCAAGTCTGGTATCAAGTTTGTCATCCAAATAGAATAAGGAAGTTGGTGAGCACAGCGCGAAATTGAACTAACAGAGTGCTCATGATGAGCGAGATCACCTTTCACTGCATTAATCTCGCTGATGTTTCTAAGTTGTCGCGTTTACCAAAGTAGCAATAAGTCGACTACATCATCCACAAGCCACTCATTCGCTCAATTTGGTCGAAGCCTGTGAATTTCGAAACGACTCGTGAAGCTTTGCGGTGAAAAGGAAACATCTTGAAACCTTTTTTTCAAACCTGCTTTATTATTGAATTTCCTGGTGGTAACCCTCTTCTCTGTAGAATTTCTCGAAGTCCATAAAAATAATTCCACTTTAATGTTTTGACTTTTAGTTATTCCTTATTCTTCTTTAATCGCAAGGTACGATGTAAAATACAACCATAAAGAAGCTGATATATAAGCATAACTCAGAATCACGGCTGAATGGACTGCGATTAACTTTGCCGAGACTCACGGGCTATCCATTATATACACGTAGGCCTTTGTTTTTCATTTCTGTCGATAACCTTTTTGCTCTGACGGTGCTATCAGCAATTACTTGTAAGCGGGGATGACTTGGGAGACATGTCGGCATTGAACAGGTTTAAGCTGAAGCGAAAGTCACCATTTTCGACCTTATTTTCGTCATAGGTTAGTGTTTTGGTGTAGGTGACGAATAATGTTAAAACCAACACTGGTCTATGTCTTTCCTACCACGAGCACTCAACCTGGGTCGTAATTTATTTAGTGGAAACTTTTTTAATGGCTGTTTTTTGTTTACAATACTCGTGTGACATCACGTTTGAGATGAAAAGATAGGGAGAGTTCCTTCCTGGATCCATATGCAGTATTTAGTGGTTAATATTTTATCGCCTCAGTTATTCTAGCAGAATTTTACTTTATCCTTTTAACTCCTACGACCGACCTTCTATTAACCTCGGCATTGATCAAGTAATTCTTCGTATTCTTCTTGAGCAAACGCGAGGTGTTATTTTTATTCTTTATTCACGAATAAGCTGACGTTTCGACAGATTTCGCCTTCCTCAGAGCCTGGAAAGGTCAAGTTGGCATCAATCTATTCGGCCAAACACCTCCATAACCAAACAATCACATTCAACATAGAATAGATTCTCGCACTTCTTTCATTTGGCAAACATCTGGTTTTATCGGCGTCGTAGACAGGTGCGTAGTATTCGCAATTCGATGCCGAGTACTCGGTGACTGTCCTCTGGTAGTCCGCATACTTCATGTAGTCGTCTTCGTTTGATGAAGTTCGGAACGACTCGTTGTTTTAGATAGCGGAGGAGAAAGTGTATGGACTGTCGAGCTAAGACGATCTTTCGTCTAAGTAATAGCGCTTCTTTTACAAGTCGGAAGTATCTTGCTGGTACATCTTGCAGTTTTAGTGGTTTTTAACCCTAATATTTAACCAGTTGTTGAAACACATTCCAGCCCAACTTACGAATACCCAGATGTTTCTTGATCACCTACGTACCACGCAGCCCAGCAGTGCGTACGTGATGGTGTCCTACGACGTTACCGCCCTTTATACAAACGTGTCGAATGACTCCGCAATGCAAGCCATATTCGAACTCCTTATACAACATAAAGGAAAAATAAGCATGTACGGATGGTACCCTTAAAAGAATGCTTGAGCTGCTTAATCTTCAGATGGTCCGGAAAGTACTACGCTCAAATAAGAGGATTGGGAACGGGACAACGACTAGCACCAAGTCTTACTATTGCGTTTATGTCTAATGTGGAAGCACCGGTGACTGATCTCAGGCCGCTACTCAACTGTAGATATGTAGACGACTGTCTTGTTCTTTGCTCAACACAAGAGGAAATGGACAAATGCTTCGAATTGTTAAGCGCACAGTCAGAGTATATCAAGTTCACCCGAGAAAAGCCGAAAGAAAAATGGCTTCCATTCCTAAACGTCCAAAACCTGTCAGAAAATGGCTACATTACGAAGTGGTACCGAAAGCCAAGTAGTAAAACAACTTGGTTCATTACGTCTCCTCTCACCCCTCTTACACAAAAAGGGCACTTGTAAGAAACATGTTTCGAACAGCAACCAACGTATGCATGGGAGGAGAGCAAGGATAGGAGTCCCGGAACTTGGCGCGGCAAATAGCCTTTTCTAATGGCTTCAAAACTGTAGCTCGGGATAGGTGTAGGAAAAATCTTAGGGTCCCAAACGACAACTCTAGCGATAGAAAGGTTTCGTTTATCCTACCCTTCATCTCAAATGATGTAAGTGCAGCTATAAAACGCTGCTTAAGAAGGGTGGTTCTAGAGAATTCGGTAAGGATAATAGAAATACCAGCGAGTAATCTTACGCGCCAGCTAGTTCGTAACCGCCTATATGACGGTCTATGTGCAACTCAAAATTGAATAATTTGCTTCAGTAGTAGAGACGGTGATTGCATGAGCTCGGGCACAGTTTATTTGATCTCCTGTAAGGCGTGCGGAGACGAATACATTGGCGAAACGAGTAAACCACTCTGTGTTTGCATAAAAGAACAACTAGTCGGCAAACATAAACCAAATACCCCACTAGGCGCGCATAAGACCCAGAGACATAACGGAGAGGACTTTGAAGTACATGTCACGATCCTCGCGCAGGAACCAAGAACACAAGCGCGCAAAAATCTCGAGGCGTTCTAGAGTAATTCCAGAAATCCGAAAATGAACTGCAGGAAAGAATGCCTCACTATCACACGCGATATTGGGCAGTATATAAGCCCGTTATTCTGATGGGAGGAGCACATTACACTTCTATGTGAATTCTGTGCAGTTGGTCTCTACGTGACATACTTAGTGGAAACCTCATAGGAAGCGGTGAGTGTGCAAAGCTGTGTTTAAAGTGATTGAAATCTTGGTTTGGAGTTTCTTTGTTTGGTTATGGAGGTGTTTGGCCGAATAGATTGCTGTCAACTTACCTTTCCAGGCTCTGAGAAAGGCGAAATCTGCCGAAACGTCAGCTTATTCGTGAATAAAGAATAAAAATAACACCTCGCATTTGCTCAACAACAATACGAAGGATTTACCCTTTTAGTTCGAATAATCAGACCTTAATAATTAGAATAAAGGCTTCTGTTGCTACTTAGGCCGCTGTACATCACCACAGTGAATCCACCATGCTTACTTTTTATTTTCTGCCTTCTACAATTTTTTTCTCAACATTGCAGAAAATAAAAAGTAAACATTGTGAATTCAACTACAGCCTCAGCTTAACTGGGTTCAATGCCGATGTGAACTCACTAGATCAATCCCGTTGACGGGTGATTGCTGACGGCACTACTGATCTACAGAACTTGCTGAGAGAGAGGCGAGACGAAGGACCCGCATGGTGTGGTTGTGAAGGCGCTTCTCCCCGGAAAGAGGATAGCGCGTTCGTTCCCCACCGCAGATGCAGACCAAAACCGACATTGTGCTTTCCTGAGACGCAGGTGGATCCATGCAATAAACTTCGTATTTCGGGTGTCTCGATCTAGTACATGCCTTCTGTGTTTACAACTCCGCATTCATGCATACGTAGGTGAATAAATTTTGGTTAACGCAGATTGTACCGTGCAAGCTAATTCGACTAAATGCTTGCAACAAATTACATAGAAAGTGTATGGGAAGTGGTTCGAAGTCTTTTCCAACAACTGAGCTCCTCATTTACTCTGGGGCCGAAAGGGGAAAAACCCGTTAGTGTACCGAGCCCCAACGTTTAGAATTCATAGCATTCAGCAATCTATAGGTGCTTATCGTCTCCGTGGAATCCTCTTCAACATATGTATGGTCTTGAACAACAACTCAATGCCAGCGCGAATCAGACGATTGTACTAAGGAGATTTTTATCAATACCGACTTTGAGCGTCTTCGTCGTCTACAGACCGACATTATGTCATGGCGAAGACTAAGTCGAAGCGCGCTGTGTGGTGCTGGCGAACCTTCACGGAAAAGACCATACATTCTTTAAGGTCACCATTAAAGATTTTAATGCTACGCTTGTACTCAGAAGACCATCTGAAGGGCTTTACATCGGCACACACTGATGAGAATAGAACAAGAAGCGTAAAGGCTTTTTTGAGTTTGTTGTGACGAAAAAGAGCTTTCATGGTAACTTGCAATTACAAAAGCCTCATTCCCAACGCTGGACGTAAACTCTCCCAGTGGAAAGTACCATAACGAAATAGACTGCGCCATGCAAGTCGATGGTTTTGCCTAACAAATGTTATTGTTGTCACAACATTCCACACGGGCTCACCAGCGTCTCGTTCTCGCGAAATTGGATTCTTCACAGAAAATAGAGGAAACTGGTTAGGTGGCAAAATAAAGTCCAAAAGTTGGCTCAAATCGGGGATTACTCAGATTACTAGTTGGCAGTTGAAAAGATGCCGCAAGAGGAAACACTGATGAAGAATACCGCCAGCTTACTCAACACCTTCACTTTGGCGTCACGAAAAGTGAGAGTACGAAAACCACCAAGAGATACACGTCTCCAAAAGCACTCGAACGAATAGGCCAACGTGGAATCCCACGAGCCGCCGACAACCGCCCACTGACGCCCGAAAGTGAAAAACAACGCAGACAGGCGATAAAAGAAGGTGTTGAACAGAGAAGAGTAGCACCTATCTTTAAGGTTGCAGAGACTGGAAAATAATTTGTACTGCCCACCCAAACTTTGCCCATTAGAAAACCAAGATGATTGAACTCCGGAGTCCAGACGAAACAGTCACAGCTTCCAGAAAGTCAATGGAGAAAGTAGTTCACCGCTACTAATCGAGTCTATTCAATAGCCACAATCCACTTTTATATGATATTAGAAAAATATTGATATGTTGTCGCATTACTTCTACCTTCCAAAATCTGACATGCAATTTTGTTGGTAAAAAATAAAAAAACACCTGCCTGGTTCGGACAAAATAAGACCTAAGCTCTTAATAATTTTTCCACTAGGCCTTATCAACATCCTGGGTGGGGTGTCTGCTTAACCTATCAGAATGCGAGGTTTCTATTCCACGCGATCGGCAGAAATCGCCGAATCTGCTTGTTACCTGCTTGTCGTCTTTAAACTCTTCAATCGAGCAATTTTGAACAATGTTGATAAAACCACAACGTTGCTGAGATATTTGCAAAACTCTGGACCGCAGGTGTCTATGGTGGGGAACGAACGCGCTATTATCCTTTCCGGGGAGTAACGCGTTCACCACCACACCATGCGGGTCCTTTGTTTCGCACGTCTCTCAGCTATTTCCACCGATCTTTTTGCCACAGCAATCACCCGTCAGCGGGGTTGATCTGGGGAGCGCAAATCGGCATAGAACCCAGTTAAGCTATGGCTGTAGTTGAAATCACAATGCTTAACGTTTTGTTTTCTGCCTTCTATAACGTTGTGGTTGTATTTCGCTTAGTAACCAGCCATGAAAATTATAGAAGGCAGAAAACAAAACGTTAAACAGTGTTGATAAACTTTAATTCGAATGAGGTTGATAAACATTAAATGAAGCACAGAAATGTGATCAAGGAAGGTTTCGAAAAGGATTCAATACGATGGACCGCCTTCACACGATAAGAAGACTCACTGATATATGGCGAGAGTACAAAAAACCGCTCTACATCACTTTCATCGATTTAAGGAGAGCTTTTGACTCATAATAACTCAAAACAACGATTTTGTTCAAACTTTGTTATAAGTAAGTAGTTGATAAATGCATTCATATTCTTAAGAACTGCTCTTGTTGAGGTGATGCGAAGTTGCTATGTCGTTGCTATCGTTGTTGCTGTTGTTCGATGGTTGACGTTTTGGCGACTTCGCCTTTCTCAGAGCTTGGGCGTATTTTATGCAAAAGTGGTTCTATGATTTGGTGAAATATCTACAGTGTTAGTGAAGATTTAGCATATTAATGAACGCCATTTTCTTTAAAAACTGCTTATCGTGTTGTAGCGTGTGGAAGCACCTGTGTGTCGTTCATGTGGGATGAGGGATAAGAGCAGGGCAGAAAATCTATTCGAAGTAAGACACCAGGTTACGTGTGATAGTGAGGCACTCGTTTTTCCGGTTCATCTTTGGATTTTTGAAAATTACCCAGAGCACTTCAAGCGTCTTACACTTTGATGTCTTTGATTCCTACGCTAGCATCCGAACAGTCGCTTCAAAACTATTCCCATTGTGTTCTTTTGCCCTATGTGTTCTTACAGGAGCGCTTTGTCGAACTTTTACTTTCCCATCTAGATGTTCATTCATGCGGCAACAAAGCGGTCTACCCTTTTCCCCCAATGTATTATTTACCGCATGCCTTACGTGATAACAAGTATATTGTACCTGAACTCATACAATCGCCGTACCTCCCGTTAGGACAGATTACGCAATTTTCTGAGCTAGACAAACGATCATAGGGCCGATTGCGGACTAATTGCCAACGTATTATGCGGGACATCAACAAGTGCCACAGAATGTTCAAGACGACTTTTTATTTTGATTCAGTTGATATAGAAGCAGTCATGAAAGCTCTGGACCGCTTAGATGTCCCTACTGATTATATAAAGATTCTTCGTTGGCAGTGTGAAAATTTCACATCGAAGAGATCACCATTCTACAACGCCATTGACATCGAGGTAAAAAGTGTTTGCGCTAGGGGATGCCATCTCGCCAAAATTATTTACTGCTATCCTTCTCACCGTGATGGAAATACTTTAGCGAGGTAATATAGGAGTTAAAATTGATGAGCGGCAATTACACCGTCATCGCTTTGGTGGTGAGATCATTCATATAACAAAAAGCATTAGAGTAGAGAAACGGATACTAGCGTCTTCCACAACGATTGTGGGGAGATTGGTCTTCGACTAAATCTAACAAAAACGATGTGCCTGAAGAAAGGATTGATTTCGTATGCTCCATTCACGCTCAACGCAACGGACGTCTCCGAGTGCTACAAGTACGTCTATCTATGTCGAGAAACCAACATTATGAACTATTTAGTTCCAGACTCGAACAGAAGGAAGCGAAGGGATTGGAAAACTGTCATGCCATCGAGCATCTAGCGAGCAGAACAAGGAACACCCGACTCCATGTTTACCTTTAGGATTCCACGGTTTTTTCTACCCTAACGTACCTATCAGCACACACTGGATCGGTTTGCGGTTCGACCTCGCCCCTAGCTCGTCAGCCCTTCCAATATTTCAAGGTCAGCAACCTTTTACGATGCTTGGTGAAGTCGACTGCATTGGCATTTCCAAGGGATTGGTCAACACCAAAAGCTTCACCATTGCTATCATTTTCAACACCAAACGAGTACACGTTACAAACTTGGCAAGTGTAATGAAAAAATAGATGCAAAAATGCTGGCATTTGGGCACAAGTCTCGTTTGTTAATTTCTCACTTGAAGAATAACCCTTGATAGCCAGACTCCATAAACTTTGCGACTAGACGTACAGTTCAATATATATATATATATATATATATATATACGTGTGTATATGTATATAAGCAGCCGTTAATTCATTCCTTTTATGTTCTCTAAAGGCTATAGCTTACGATCATAATTCTATTTGAAGTATGATCCCACTAAAGTATTCTTTAATCAAAAACTCAACGATTTTCCCACTTTTCTTTCCTGCTCTTGTTTTGAAAAAAGACACCATTATAAAAAGTACATCTCACATCGTCGCAGCGCGCATTCTTGCGATCCTACTGTGAGCCAAGCCTGATCGTTAGTGAGCATGTCGGATATGGTAGACAATACTGGATCTAAAATGTAAGATCCACTCATGAACCGTAGTAATCCTAAGACTACTTCCGAGTATTCTGCACACATTGATACATTTGCTGATGTTTTGCTCAATTTCAGCGCCCTATGGACACTTGGCCGATGATTTCTGAAGATTGACAGCGCAAAGAACACGAAGGTGGTTATCCCAGTTTCGGTCTCCAGATAATGTCGGATTTTTAAGGATCAGCAGAATACGTCTGAAAAAAACACCGAAGATCCGGTTGTGCGATGAGAAGGAAACACAGGAATCAAAACGACCCCAACGAAGGTTTCCAAATGGATAGTTCAGCGTGTTCTTTGCACACATAAGCCATATGTGCTCACAGCCGAAATCAACTCTGACATCCGTTTTCTGCAACTGAACAAATAAGAGAATGCAATTACGTGCATATATTTAAGTTGCAAGGCAACGAAATGAAGAGTCGAGGTGATAGGATCCCTACGACGTGCTAAGGTTCATCGTTGAAACCAATGATAAGTAAGCATCCAACATGTTCTAGATGCATAGATGAATGAATGTCGCGTGAGGATTTGCAACGTCGATAAAACAATATCTAAACATCTGTTTATTTCAAAATGTAAAAGTGGATAGGATGAGTAGTATTTATAAAATCGTCCACCTCATGACGCTCGATTCACGATGTGTAATAGTTTAAAGGAAATCAAGGTATGGAATATCAATGTCGAATAGTACAGTCCACTTTGTGTTTACGTCAGAAAAGAAAATAAAAGTGCGCCTGGTCGAATGTCCATGTGGCCAACGTCAGAACGATAAAAACTTGCCACAATAAAAGGTTCTCGGCAATCCACTAATTATGAGAGGGAAAAAGGCACCACTGCAGAGCATCTTTTCATTTCAAAATCTAGAAGTAGGTGGAATAGACGCCGCTTGTGAAATTCTCCAAGTTATGACGCGCAATTTACTATGTGTAACACTTAAGAGGAAATCGACGTGGGAATGTCAATGTCAAATCGTACAGCCCATTTTGTGCCTGCGTCAGAAAACAAAACAAAAGTGCTCCTGCTCGAATGTCCACACGTGGCTAACGTCCGTCCGCTACAAACTTGCGACAATGCAAAGTTCTTGGCGAACATCTGTTTACTTCTTCTAGCTCTAATTTTAAAAAATGAAGAATGTGCCACTGCATTCGTCATCAAGGCTTCTCTCTCTTTGCCGCGCTTGTTTTGATGGCAGGATATTTCGATGGGAGCATATTGTAATTAAATTTCTGTTAAGTTATCTCAGGTCAACCAATATTTGTCAATATAAACACCATTTAAACCTCTTTGTCATTATATATCATAAAGTGCAGGCGCGTATAGTTCAATAGTTAGAATTCCTCTGCGATGTCACGTGGCCGCAGGTTGGATCCATTACCTAGGTAAACAAGGCCCTATATTCGTTTGAGCAATGAAAACTACCACCAGACATGTCTGGGCCAATGAAACCTCTCATTTTAGACATAGGTGCAACCGCGCAAATCGCTGTACAGAACAAATAAGTATTCGACCACATCACGATGCCACGAATCGAGTTGAATGCATGGGGTATTTCTTTGGCACAGACCGACGCTTAACGCTTAACATCGCTCACATCGTTCTTTCTTAAGGTGCCCATGGTCCCATTTATTTGGGATTTAAGCTGTCTTTCCCTTTATATAATTTTACTTTCAGTTCGTTGTCTACTTTCTTCGTGCTCTAGGGCCTGAATAAATTTGTTTAGCCAACCCCTAGCCGACTGTGCAAGGCTGCAATGTAACCTACACTAGTTGGAACATCAACGAATTTCGGCGTGTGCGCTATTAGTCATAACTTGTTATTGTATGAACCTCATGATCTAGAAAGATGTAATTTCATTATCTAGCGTTAGTACCGCCCATACCAGACAGTATATTAGGTTCTCTGCCTCACTGTCAAACAACTGTCTCTTTCTTTCTGGTCTAACTTCTTCTATATGTTGCACCACTAGAATAATTCTCATAATCACTTGGACGTGTTACTCACTGACCGCTACAACCGATGTTTCAGAAAAACAATTTTCTATTGTCTGTTGACTCTTATAATGTTAATCCTCGCTCCATATATAGCTTTTCTATATTTAAGAACCGTTATTTATAATGACCTACCATTTGTATGAAGCTCTATTTACCCGAGTTTCAGGTGTATTTTTAAGTTCGTCGTTAGATTGAGAAGCAGCCACAGTCGGCCACAATACTGCGGCACCAAGAAGACTACAATCTGCCAACTTTTTTTTCAAAATGGTACTTTTTGAACAATCATTCGCACCGATTGGTAAATTTTCGAGCTAAATCCATTCCCAGGCTCTTCGCCTCATTCTAATTTCTCTATAAAGTAAACAATGATTCGTTCAATACATCCCGTAGCGCTTGGTATCTGAGATAAAGTTCTTTAAACTTATGTACGGCTTTCTGAAACATTTAGTTAGTGCTTCTAGAATGGTATAGAAGACACGTAGAAATGGTTAAGAGCGTCCGTATAAAGCTAATGATATCGCTGCCACAATTTCGTGCCTTATCGGTCAATATTTCCCTGAAACGCTTCCCATCGCTTCAGCCTCTGTTTGATAAGCCCACTAGGCTATTTCACCCTTGCTGCTACATTTACTGAGCCTTATCAGGCCTTAACTATTCCTTGGAAATAGATCAATCGGTTATCAGTTTCGGACAGTTTTCGTGTGTTGTCTGCCCTAAGCGCAAGATTTCCAGATTGAAATGACCGTGGACGAATTGAAAGCTATTCTACTTTGCATATTGGGCCTCACAACGATATTTTTTGGATTCCTACCGATTAAGGTGAGGTCTAAGCACACTTTCTTGCAAATAAATGTTTAACAAGAAAGTTCCTTTTAAATATTAAAAAATCTCACCTCAGGTTCTACGGATTCTGACCGCAAAGTCAGGGAAACTTGAAGACAGAGCCTCGTTAATCGTTTCACTGCTATCATGTTTTTCCGGTGGTGTATTTTTGGGAGTTTGCTTTCTGGATTTGTTGCCGGAAGCATAGTATGTTTTTCTGCCCTTTTATCCTTTTTATATTTACTACAATGCTTCTATTGGCACCCTGCTTATTCTGAGAGTCTTGAACTAGACTGAAGAAGAAGTTGAAAATGCGACCATGTTCTCCATTTTTCTAGCTTTCAAGCTCATTTAAATTATGGCCACTACTTGACTACGGTACACAGATAGCAATCGCGGTAACAGTGAATTACAGTAATACATCTAATGACATACATAGCTCTTCCCCTTATCTTACCACAGAATCACTTCCACTTGCTATGATCCACCTCGCGAATTCATTTTATCCACAATTTCTTAGATACACGCTTCGACTCCTTTAATACAGTCAGGATTGATTGACCAACTTAAGAAGTAGCAATTCTGCTGAACTTCAATGATGCTGACATATTTGCAAACTCCGGACCGCAGGTGTCTGCGGTGGGGAACGAACGCACTATTGTCCTTTCCGGGGAGTAACGCGTTCACCACCACACCGTGCTGGTCCTTCGTTTTGCCTGTCTCTCAGCTAGTTCTATTGATTTCTGCCATCATCAATCACCCGTCAGCGAGATTGATCTAAGGAGCCCAAATCGGCGATGAATCCAGTTAAGCTGGGTACTTTTGCAGTTATCTCAGCATCATTGAAGTTATGTTTCGCAATATGTCTTGCTACTAAAAAGAGTAGGCAGTAAATAAAACGGCTAAGATTCTGCTGAACTCTTTATAGTTTATATATGATATTTCACAACCGTATTTTCAATTTGTAATCGTTTTTTGTTTAAAGTTCAGTATCGCCGTATTCTATTCGACATGCTGGAATCCTGGATGTTTAAGAAGCCCTAATCTTTTTTCTATCACACTACACTTTTCCATCAACAAGTGCAAGAAAGCACTATAGTTTTTTCTGAAATCTATTCACGTTTTCATTTTATACTACATAATATAACACTTCAAATCGATCCTAATGCCGTCAAGTAACTTGCCTTTACAACAATCTGGTTCCCTTGTTTGCTGCGCTAAATGGTGCGTTAGCACTTCTCTATAATAAAATTAATCACTGGAAAACCTGATATTTTGATCTTACTTTGTGAAATCATCTTGTTGATGAGAGGTGGATGGGAGTAAACAATGCAGGCCGGGGAGAGAAAAAACAGAAATGAAGGGAAAAACGGGAAGGAGAAATGTAGAGGCAGAAAGGGAGAGAGAGGGATTCATATTGTTCGCAACTTCCCTAATGTCGTTAGGAAACCACAACAGCTTTTTTCCTAATGAGAGCCATCTATAGACGAAGGCTGATCAATCACTGTGGACCTGCGATCGATAGCAGTATCACCAAAAGAACTATTATGAATATGTATAAGTTTTATCCATTACCAAATATTTTTTCACGTCAGGGTGTTGTGTGAACTACAACAACAATGATGCTGAGATAATTGCAAAACTTTGTCTGCAGGCCAGAACGAACCGCGATTACCATTTCTGGGGGATCATGTGTTACTCACGGCACCACTGAGGCCTCTCTTCTGCTTTTCTATCACCCAGTCTTCTTACCCTGACGGTACCATAAATAATGTGTTATGGTCTTTTGATTCTTCCGCATCGCAATTTTTCACTCTTTAAATTAATGTTGCCTAATTACACTTGTTATTATTATTTTCTAGATATAACCTTCTCCAACAGCCGCTGAAAACCTGTTTTTTCCTCTGCTTTATTTTCGGAATATTATTGAAACCAAATACACATGAAATGAGTAAAATCGTCTAAATCGTTCTCTTAGAAAGCTCGACAACCTACCAGTCAGTATGCCTAGCTCCCACGACAAAATTCGGTAACCTATCGCATTTAGTTGATATATTTATTTATGTGATCTTATAAACTGATCTTCTTAAGCTGACGCGGGGTTGGTACAGATCTTCGTTGTCGTTGTCGCTGTTTTTGATGTTATTGATCGATGGCTGACGTTTCAGCGACTTCGACTTCCTCAGAGTCTGGACGTACTTTATGTAAGAAAATACTTTTTATTATACGGTGGGAAGGTTAAAGTATTAATGAAGACCAAGCTTTCAAATAGGCGCCATATTGAACAGAAAGGCCACACACAGTGATGTTACGTGCGGGACTGGTCCACACGTAGTTCACGTGGAGTCGCGAGCAAGACACGCCCCGGGGTCAAAATATCATTTTCAAATAGGGCGCCAGGTCACGCGTGATAGTGAGGCATTCGTCCTTCTGGTTCATTTTTGGAATTTGAAATTTATCCAAAACGCCTCAAGACTTTTGCGCGTTGATGTTTTTGATTCCTGCGCTAGGATCCGCACATTCACTTCAAAATCATCGCCGTTGTGCTTTTGTGCCCTATGCGTACCTAGAGGGTTGTTTAAACGGATTTTAGCTTTCCCATCTAGATGTTCTTTTATGCGGACACAAAGTGGTCTACCCGTTTCCCCGATATATTCCTCGCCGCATGCATTACATGAGATCAAGTATATTATACCTAAACTCATGCAATCCCCGCCTCTCCCGTTAGGACAGATCATACAGTTTTCTGAGCTGCACAAACGATCATAGAGACGGTTTCGAACTAACTGGCTGCGTAGGGTATTGCATGGGATGTCAATAATCGTTACATAATTTTCAAGACCACTTTCTCTTAAGCACTTTTTAATGGCGACAACGGCAACGACAATCAAGATCTGTACCAACCTCGTGTCAGCTTAAGAAGATCAGTTTATAAGATCACATAAATAAATATATAAACTATCTATGCCGAGGTTTATAGAAAGTCGGTCTTTCGAGATATCACATTTAGTGTTATTCCTTATTGAACAAAATGAAATTGAAGAAGATCCTCCTGGCCTCACAGAAACCATTGACAAAGTAACGATAGTATTTTGATGTTGAAGGGTTTATATAATATATTGGCGGTCTCTGTTCTTTATACATAGGCATTCTCATGCGTGAATCCCTCTTTTGAAGAGCCCGTGGTGAAGACTAGACGCTAGCATAGAGCTTTCAGGCGAGCATAGTGCCCACCAGATATCGTTTTTCATTAGTGAGAGAAACACATCCTTGAACATATGTTAAGAGACAGTGCTATAGTGTTCCTCTTTAGCACGAACTCAGTTGTAAACATCGATTTCCTTGCCGATCCGAATAATTACGGATGAGACGTGGACTATCGCAACTACAACGTCAAAAACTTCTTGCAATTGAAAACATCGGTAAGGAATGCGATAAGTTCATCTTACGTCTGCAAGATGAAACAGAAAGGGTAAAGCTGTCGGCGGCGATTAAATCCTAAGGGATGCACCATGGATTCGATCGTTGAAGGTGGCTGAACGCATATTTGGCCTGCAATAACTCACGGTGCTCTACCAATGTATCGAGACAGTGGTGCGCCATCCTCCCAGGCAGGTCTGTCCCTAGAGGGATGGAGGGCTTGGTGAGGCCGGAACGCAGTTTAGCCACTGCTATACACCAGCCGTTGGTGCCTTCCAGATATTGGTAATAAAGAAGTCGAGAGTTTCTATGTCTTCCTAGCTGCAAATAACCACGTTTTAAATACGTTATATATAAATTACGTCTTAAATATCACTGCCTAATAGAGAACCGATAAATTGTCTTATGCAGAGAGCAGAAAACGGTAGTGGCCGAGTCTGTTCTGACTGTGAAGAGCATTCGTTGAACTAGCCAAGCCTTCGCGATTTACGAGATCAAAATTGTAGACCTTCGACAACCAAAGTTGAAAGTAACTACACTCATGTAAGCGGTGGAGAAACAACGTGCACGACTGCTACTTGCATCTGTTTTAGAGTCAAGTACACCTGCTTCCATATCAAGTCAGGAAGAATAGTGAACAAGGGCACGTCAGTCGGAACAAGCAAGATCAGACCCAAAAGCTATCGTAGTCCTCATCGACACAAGTTCAGATTTTCGTGAGTTTTCACGTGTCTGAGTAAACGGTTCGAACTTGATGGCGGTTTAGCAAACCATGTTGTCTCACAAAAAGCAGAACTACTCTACCTCACCACACACCGTTTAGTCAGCGTAGGCATCAAATACTCTACCAAACAGTATATTTGTATATGTATATACACTTGGGTATTTGGACAGACCGCCCTCACTGGCTGAGTGGGTTTCGGTATATTTATCCATTTTTCGGAGTTTTCCTGGTTTAGCCATTGTGTTTCCTTGGAGTCCCGAGGGCAGCCTGGCCAAAATATGCCTCAGATCGTCGCTACCAGAGGCAGTCACCGCCCTTGTGGATCAGAGGGAGGTTTGCCACTATGCGAGTAGATTGATAGCAGAACGGTGGTGGATCCCAATATTGGTTTACTCTTAGCTAGGCTGATGGAAACGCTGGAATCCTTATCAATTTGGGAGACCCTGCCAAGAGGATGAATCCCCCCCGCTGTACTGCCTTTGTTTAGATGACGCGTGGTTTATATAGATGTTCTTATTGCTATTGTTGTTGTTCGGTGGCTGATGTTTCGATGGCTTCGCCTTTCTCAGAGCCTGAGCAGTTAATCAGCTTAATCACCAAGCAGTCTATTGAACGATATATATATATATATATATATATATATATGTATGCTCTTATGGGCAGAGAACAGTGGTTGGAGGCGCCACTGCGACACACACGTGAAATCGACCTCCGCATCCATGGCTCACCAAGCCTTCCATCCCTCCGGGGTCGGCAAATTGGTAGCAGACTTATCTAGGAGGATAGCAGCATTGATTCGATAGGTCGGTAGGCGACCACGAGTCATTGTAAAGGCCAGATATGCATTCAATCACTTCCAACGATGCTTAATGAAGTCGAATGTATGGCGCATACTTCAAGGATTGATTAACGTCGAGAGCTTTATCCTTTACCTTTTATGTTCCTATATCCCCATGTTTTTGGTCGACGTCAGGAAAACTAGCACTTAGTACATGCTAGATCTTCATTAATACTATTGATTTCAGCGAACTATGGGGTTATTAGTTCCCAGGATCGACTTTCTATTAACCTCGGCATTGGAATATGAATGTGTCGTTGTCTCGTTCAGCAATCGGGAGGTTTTTAAAAAGCATACATTTACTTCCATAGAAAAACACAATGAAATACAGCGGTAGCTGACGTTTCGGCAGTATTGCCTTCTTCAGAGCCTGGAAAGGTATACTGGTATACATTTTACTACATCAAACGCTTCAATAACATACAGAAAGAAGAGAAACCCTATGGCAATCACATGATCAACAGTTTTTCGAAAAACTCACCGCTTTTTACATGACTTCGAATGAGGAAGTTTAGAACAGCTGATTATAGTCGCATATGGTTGATGAATGCAGCACCCCACATAAGACATTGGTGGAAGATACGATGCGAGGTGGCGCGATACATCCAGGCACTCCCTGCTATACATTGCAGCGTTCTTGGCATTTATCCAAAAGACCTCGAGGAGTTTGCGCGTTGGTGTTTTAGGATCCCATGCGAGGATAGCGACTTTTATATCAAAATCGTCTCCGCTGTGATTTTGTATCCTATGCGTGCCTAGTGGGGTGCTTCGTCTTAGTTTTCGTTTGCCATCTAGGTGTTCTTTTATACGGATACACAAAGGTCTGTCCGTTTCACCAATATATTCATCTCCGCAATTGTTACAAGAGATCAGGTATATCGTACTTGAACTCATGCAATCACCGTCCCTGCCGTAAGGGCAAATTACGCAATTTGTTGTTTCACACAGACGGTCATACAGGCGGTTGCGAACTAATTGGCGACGTACAGTAGCCGGTGATATTTCAATTATCGCAGCCGATTCCTCTAGACTTGCCCTTCTTAAGCATCGTTTTATAGCTACGCTTACTTCATCGCTTATAAAAGGCAACATAAACGGGATTTTGTTTTGGCCAAGCGTTTCGCGTGGGCGCGTCGTTCTCCTTGTAAACTTATCTCGTGGGGTTACTATTTCGTAGCCATTGGAGATGGCTATTTGCCGAGCCAAATCTTGCGATTCCTCCTTTAGTTCCCTGGTAG
>UYYA01000846.1:0-30272 GCA_900624975.1 Angiostrongylus costaricensis | reverse complement strand
AAACGAAGGACCCGCATGGTGTGGTGGTGAACGCGTTACTCCCCGGAAAGGACAATAGCGCGTTCGTTCCCCACCATAGACACCTGCGGTCCAGAGTTTTGCAAATATCTCAGCAACGTTGTGGTTGTGTTTCAGTTTCAATTTATGCCTGGAGCCATATGATTATTTTTAGAGGGAAAAGCTTGCCCAGTTAACAAAGTACTGTCAACAACAGGCGCGACTTACAAAAGAAAGAGAAAAGTAAGCAGAAATTCTCTTGGATACCTACCAGTTTTCTTTATTTACTGCTTTTATTACAATTCAGAGAAATGGACGAACTCAAAGAATGGGTTACCGTTGCTGAAATCAAGATGAAAGAGAATGAACAGGAGAAGGTGTGCCTGCTTAAAGAGATAGAAGATATGAAGAAGCTTAGCAAAAGGTATACTATCTCTTGTGTTGACTTCCTTAATAAGCAGTAGTACTGTTCTGGTAATGGGGGCGTGTATCGCAGTGATCGGAGGTGCCCCGCAATACACATGGAGTTGATCCTCGCGCCCTAGGCTCACCAAGCCCTTCATCCATCTGGGGTCGGCAAACTGGTACCAGAGTTGTCTGGGAGAATGGCAGTACTGGCTCGATACGCCGTGAAACATTGTAGGGGCCAGATATGCATTCAGTCACCTCCAACAACGGCTAATGAAGTCGAATGCATGGCGAATCCCTCAAGGATTGATCAACGCCGAGACCTTTATCCTTTTATTTATTGTCGTAATGTGTTTTCTTTTTTTTCCGAGGCATCATTATCGTTTTAAATCTCTATGTTGTTTTAATTCCTGCAGATTCCTCATTTTGAAGTCGAATGAACCAGCTGTACTTTCACAGGGCAGTGAGTGGTAAAGATTGCACTTTACGTCTAAGGACACCTTAGGTGTAAAACCTTTTATTAAGAAAGTTAAAATTATAGACGAGTAACTGGCGAGATTAACCGAAAGCCTGCCGTGAGTTTCTACTTTAACTAACTAGCTTTGGTTTTTACTTTAACTAAATGTCTTTGTTAAATCGAGTTGTTCACTATTCGTTTTTACTTGTTGCTGACTTTCTCGTTAAGATTCGGTAAGGACATCGGGTACGAGTCAACTATTGATAAAATCTTTGCCGACACCCAAAACGCCTGCAGTAGTATGTACAATATAGTGGCGTCATTTCCTTTATCTTTTATAATTAAAACTTTATTTTTTTTGGATTGAGGTAAGTTTCCTCAATGTTTATTTCCAGATAACACTTCATGCCAGGCAGGGATAACTTTCACTAATAACTTCGAAACGGACACCAATTGCCATCCTTCGTCACCGTCATTTTTGCAGGTATTTCCTGTTTCTTTAGAGTGCTACGCAATTTGAACTGGACATTTTCTTTTTCTAGTCATCTGCTATGAATGTAAGTGGAGAATTAAGTTCTCTTGCCGGCACTATTGTCAGTCCTCACTCCTCCATAAATAACAGTGTCACATCAGAAGTGAGTAGAGACTCCAAGTGTTTCTTCTTACAAGTTTTTTTTCTGGAACTCAGGACGGGAAAATAGTTATTTTCTTACTAGTTTTTAGATGACGACTCCGAAAATGCTCGGCCTTCCCAAGAAGGGGGCTACTAATTCGGGGGGGATGTTTCGTAGAACTCCTTTAGGGTAGGGACGTTTTGCTTTTCGAAATAATGAAATCTTTGTGATCTCTTCTTACCGTTATTTAAAACCAATTCGAAAGAGTCACCTCACGATTATGGCCTAAATCACAATTATTTCAGGATGGATAGTCTAAATCCGTATGCAGAAGTTTTCAGTCGCGCTTCAGTCGTTCAAAAGTAGGCAATAATGTTGGAATATAACGGCTTGTAGTTCTAATTTCTTTGTTAGATGAATTCGATGCCTCTTCCTGTTAGATATCTCTATTTTTAGACGGAATAATCGCACGCCTTCAAAATTAAACTTGTGTACTGGAGCCAAGCAATCACTGTTACGTTTTCATTCGAAATCACCTACTACGTCAGGTATGTCTGCGTGTTTAATCCATATTCGTTTTCGCTTAAAGAACACTGTTGTATCGGCCTGACCTCTCATATTTTACAGTGTCATGTTCTTTTCGTTTTTAACATCCTGATAAGTGTCCGCTTAACGCTTGTATTAATTTATAGTGAAAGATAAATTTGAATATTATAGCGTTAATTTTTCAACAACCAAAGAATTGATAGGGTTGAGATCACTACGGACTTGTAGAAGATGTTTGCTTTATCCATTTAGACGTGTAAATATTGCTACTATATCTTACGTTTTGCTATGTTCCACCTGCTAAACCCACTACTATCAGAATTTGAGAAAATTTTGCCATTGTGTTGATGTATTGCGACATTCCCTTATATCTGCCTATCACGATTGCCATAACCCATCGTAAGGGTCTCTGCTGGTTTTGTAATAATCCCCAATAATTTTCTGTCACTGGAGGCCTTAAGAACTTAGTAATTTGAAATAGTTGCAAAAAGACTCTTCTCTATCACTTTTTAGGGAAGTGATAAGTTTTCTAAAGGGTTGTTTTCACTTCGGGTTTATTTAGAGATGAATCCATCAGGCATAACTAATTTTTTTTATCATGTCTAAATAAGAAACTTGAAGATCGTTGGCGCAAATCTCTAGTTGCTGATAGTTTCTATTTCAATTGATAAAGTTCACTATGAGCTGAGATGTTTTTTGAAAACTATAACTGCTTTCACCTTCGTATAAATTAAAAGCTGTAAAGATATCAACGGTTCCACCGTTTATTTGCTATATAAGATCCTCCTCATTCATGGTTTGTTGATGAGTGATCACATCGCTGGCTGATACGGTCTGCGGCATCTAGAAAAACACGGAAGCCCTAATTTTGAGCAGGAAAAACATCTGGCATTGTTATGCAGTATTCAAGCTGTTTTCATGGTGTACCATAGTTGCACCACTACTTTTGAGATCAAGTAATACCCTTGTTCTTGGAATGTTAACTGCTAGTCCGGCGTGGTTTTCCCTAGAATCCCTAGATAGCCGTTCTCATGTCTTCACCATGTTGTCATTATTATGTCACAGGGAAGGTTTTCGTCTGCCAACTAGGTTTCCTTTGGAGGAGCAGCAATTCTTGTAGGGTTAGCGAATCGTGCGATTGAAAGATCAAACGCTTGAGGACAACGCAATAAGCTCAATGCACCAGACTGAGTACAAGGTCGCAGAATTTTTTAACTGTCACATGGGGCTTTCTTCGTAGCACTTATTTCCCACTGAAATTCATCTTGTGGGGATATGGAAATTCACTATGTAACATAGGAATCACACCGCCCTCTTCATCAGAATCGTTGGCAAAGAAAATACTGGATGCTGGACACATCTATGCTATCGTTTTTGAACAGGTTCCGATCATCGTCTTCTTCATGTGACGATTTTATTTAGCGTCAAACTGGAGCTAAAGAAAGGCGACAAGTTGGGTATAATGAGAGAGTTTTGGACAAATTTCTTTGATAACTGGCAAATCGAGGGTTTCGAATTTCTGTTAGAGTATTAGAAAATGCGTAGAATACAACCCATTCCTTCAGCTGTGAAATCTGGATTGAATCTCTCACATACAGTGAGATTCTCAAGAAAAGAACTGGATCTGCATCGGAATTCAACAAATCTCGCGCGGCTGGTAATAAGCGCAAAATGTAGAACTTTGCAAAATGGCTTAGAGTGTTCGAAAGGAAAATAACGTTAAACGTAGGATTCTTAATAAAATAAATAGCCCGTCTAAACGAACTCCGTTGGGACCTCTGCGATTATTAATTATGTTGTCAGACTCGTTGTAAGAGATGGATCTTCTACCTGTTATAGCCGTGATTTGTAATTAGTAATAGAAATGTTCTACTCAATAGTTTTCGTTTCAAAACCTCCATTCTGTGCTCCATAATCCCCACCGGTAGAAAATTATTCTGGTCTTCTTCCGTCTGAAGTCCGAGTCTGTGGAATAGATAGGCACACTCCGCAGATTAAACAACATTGCGGTAGACTTTATTCGAGGTGCAGAATGCGAACTACACGCCTATCCTATAATCCATACGACAATCTATGTTAGAAAATAAGGGAACTCAGACTAGTAGAGGGCCTTATTCAAGGTCATTCTAAAGAAGAAGGTTGAACATGATGTTCAGTGCAAATATCGCCTATTCTGCCTATTGAGGGTGCTGTAAGGCTATTCTTCAAGATTGCTCCATATTTCAAAAACTTTGGATGAAGCAGTGAAGCAAGAAACATTTCGACGAGAATTCTGCTATGGAAAAATTGGTGATCAAGAATAAAACCCACCTTGTAAAGGAACTATGTCCAAAGTGTCTCAGGTCTATCACGAAAATAGGAACCTTCATCGAACTTACAATCAACGATATGGTGAACGGGGTCCGATAGTGCGACAACATCTCGCTAAAGCTGTTTATTGGCGTTTTGCTGTGGATGGTGAAGTTATTTGATTGGAGCAAATAGCCGTACGCCTTGACGACATTTATTTTAGAAACCTCCGCTTTTACAGTGACATTGAAATTTTTTTTCAAGAAATGTCAGTGAAGAAGATACAGTCGTCGAAAAGATATGGACAAAGGAGACGAAAACCGAGTTTGTGAAAAACCTAGGGTTCTACGACAAAGAACAAGGTTCTTATTTTTTATTACTAAGACTACATTTTTCATTTATGTGCGATGTTCAGTGAACGTGGAAGATGGCATAAGGGAAGAATTGCGAAAGGGAAAGGGAACTATGACGTGGTTCAAGCATCTTAGAGAAGCCAACGCTCGTCTAATGAACTCTGAATTCGGCGCTTAGATCTTTGATTCTACGGTTGTTTCAGCCCTCTGAGATAGCTGAGACGTGGCCTGATACTTCATCCGCGCAAAAAATCCAATACTCACAAAACTTGGACGATCTTTTGTGAAGTGTAACCCGCACAAACATCCAGCCCGTCTGCGAAATTCAGATCTGCAGAGTTTTCGCACCATTGAGGTCTAAAGGGGTATACATCGAAGGCGAAAATGAATCGGTCGACGTCAAGAACAATAAACCGGACTCGGAAGATGAAGAAAAGAAAGAAAATGAAGTTGTCCTCTAGGATTATCACTTACAAGGCAGAGGAATATGCTTGTAGCTCACGTCAGTTAGTTGTATTCGCAAATGTAAACGTTTTATGGATGCTATATTGAAAGTGTGATAAAGTTCACATAGCTGGTAGGAACGGGTGGTCCAAGTATCCAGTTAAGTGATTTCACCCTATGGCTTCAGTTTATGGTACAGCTTTGATAGAGCATTGAACGAGTGATGTGATTTGTAAAATATTCTATCGATTATCTTAGAGACTTGGATAACTTCTAAAAGGAGCAAAGATTTCTTTATTTTTGACTGCAGTACCAGAAATTTGAGCGAATAATGATGCTTAGATATTTACAAAACTCCGAAGCGCAGGTGTCTGTGGGATGGATCGAACACATTATTGCCCTTTCCGGGAACCTGCAGTCCGGAGTTTTTGCAAATATCTTAACATGATTATGGTTGTATTTTATATAATACCCAATCGTGAAAAATTGCAATAGTCAGTAAGTATAAAGTCAGTAACATAGCTGCGAGACAGGCGAAACGAAGGACTTGCATGGTGTGGTGTTGAACGCTTTAGCCCACGGAAAGGGTAATAACGTGTTCGGCTTCCACCACACCAGCGGTCCGGAGTTTTGAAAATATCTCAATAACATTATGGCTGAAAAGTTAACATTTATGCGCATAGTTTAGTTTTCATATGCGCTACTATGGCATTGGCGCACATATGAATGACGTATTATTATATATCACACAGAAGTGGACTGCTATTCTTCATCCACAGATTCGGTTATTGCGTACTTTCAAGACTGAAATCAATGTGCCTTGTTTCATTGATAAGATAACACGAGGTTGTTACCAATATCGTTGGAGAGGTCGTTAAGGTCGGTTGTTACAGGAAGGTCGGTTTACAAAAACACTGTGAATATCTTCGTGAATAGTGAACGTCGTAACTCTTATCCGTTGTATACTAAGACGTTTGCAGGATATGTAACTCATGGATCGATCATCCCTCGTGTGAACACCCCTTCTTCTCTGGGATAGGAATATCACTGTTCTTTCCTGTGTAATGTTATTCATTTTCTTCATGTGGCATTTTTTTCTCTTGCTATCTCATTAAGAATTTTTTGTTGCGATAATTTCAATGTCTATAAAGAAATCCATTTGTTTGTGTGGAGTATTTTTTGGATTTCCATACTATGCATAACAAGCGACTGTCGATTGTTTCCAGGATTTTCTTTGTACTTTCGAAACGATTCGTCTGTTTAGTCTTCAAATTATATTCGAGCTTGTTGGAAATAATCTATTCAGTAAAATTCAACCCATTTTATGATTTTGGCGTGCTCCAATCGTTATTGCATTTTTGGAACAGCCAAGGTCTATCGATCTGTATCTTCTCGGAACGTGATTGGATTGTCATTTTTGCTTCTTATGGTCACTGCATTCAGTACTGCTCAGTGTTATTGCCTGAATTCTATGTGCTAACTTGGACTTTCGGTACTTTTCAGTATGGCTAGTCCTCGCACTCGACGCGTCCTGAAGGAACTACGTCCTCTCAGTCAAAATAATGTAGGTTTAGATTTTTTAGTGAAGTTCATCATCTGTTGTAATAGGTGAAAACTTATAAGTTTATCCATAAGAAACGTTTTGGGCGTAAGATGTTGCTCAGGTTCAGCTACGACACAGAAATTTAATGCTGTCAGGACAACCTATTCTCAGAATAGTGAACATATAAGAGTGTTCAGGAACGAATATCGCCAACTACCACTTTCATCATTCACAGAGATGGTTTTAATCCATTGCAGAGGAAACTGTAGGAAGTTGTGGTAGTGAAACGTTTGGCACCACTGATCAGCGCTAAAAAGGAAAGATTGGAATTGCTCTGATTTTGCGGCTGTATGTGAAGAATTAGCACACCAAAAAACAGTGGTGAGCTCTCTAGAATGTGTTGTTACCTATATATCTGGTGTAGGGGTGATCTCCATGTGCTGTTGTAGCTGGACCTGAATGAGAGCTGTCTTCTAAAGGTCATCAGCCAATAAACTTTTGAGATTTTCTTTTATTGAAGCATAAGAACACTGAAATGACCAAGTTTTTGAGTAGAATAATGTATGGAATTGGGCAGTTTTGGGATTTATACTGGATATTTTTGAAGTATATACATGTGTTCTGTGGTCTAATATGTATTACTTTAGATTTTTCCATTTATTATTTCCTTAATGGTTTTTCCTACTGTAAATTCCGCATGTGGACTTTGCTCGGCAAGTCCATTTGGGTTATAAAGCTTGTTGTATCGACAGGAACATGTTTAGTTTTGTTTTGAATGCGGAGCGAGTAATCCACAATGGGTGTCCGTATCCTATGGAATATGGATTTGCCTAGACTGCTCTGGACTGCATCGAGGTCTCGGCGTACATCTTAGGTGAGCGTTCTACTCATTCGTGGCTCGCCATTCTTTTTATGGTTAACTTTTATTTACTGCCTATTATTTTTTCCACGGTAGGAGATTGTGTGAAATATAACCCCAATGATGCTGAGATGCCTCATACTTCAAATTCTCGATTTAATTTATGACCTTTCAATCAGTTTAGATTCCGTATGATTGTCGAACAGTTTCTTCGACGTTGCCTTCACAGAGTTAACGGAGCACGATGCGCAGTTCTTATTATATCATATTTTTGAATTCTATAGTACTATCGGAATATTTAAAAAGGAGATTCTTCTGATTTTCACAAAGTGTTAGCATCTCCAAGTTGTCTATTTTTAGTTTTTGCATAATTATCCAGTTGTAATGCCTTATGAGCAACCCAGGCAAGGGTTTATCTACTTATCGGAGAGTAGGAGTGTTCCTAGGTGTATAAATGTGATTTGTGATACATAGGGATCTTGCTCCGAAAGATTCACGCAGTCTAGCACCTGAATTCGCCCACTTGAAAGCAAATCCATGTCATTCTGGCAAGGGTGGTCTGCTTGTGACAAATTTTTCGTCAACATATTTATTTATATGACGTTATAAACTGATCTTCTTTAGCTAATGCGAGGTTGGCACAGGTCTTCGTTGTCCGTTGTCGTTGTTGTTGGTGTTGTTTGTCGATGGCTGACGTTTCGGCGATTTCACCTTCCTCAGAGCCTGGACGTATTTTATACAAGAATGCTTTAATTATTCGGTGGGAGAAAAGGCGAAAGTATTAATGAAGATCAAACTTTTAAATATTTTATACAAAAACACTTTAATTAATTAGCCTTTTTGATCAATATGGCGTCTTCCTCATTGGAAGTCACGAAAAAGCGCCTCTGAAGAAGGCGATACTGCCGAAACGTCAGCTAGCGTTGTATTGTATTGTGTTTTTCTATGGAAGTAAATGTATGCTGTTTAAAAACCTCGCGATTGCTGAACAAGAAAACGACACAATATGGCGTCTATTTAAAAGTTTGATCTTCATTAATACTTTGGCCTTTTTCCTACCGAATAATTAAAGCATTTTTGTATAAAATACGTCCAGGCTGTGAGGAAGGTGAAATCGCCGAAACGTCAACCATCGACCAGCAAGAACACCAACAAAAACAACAACGACAGCGACAACGGAGACCTATACCAACCTCGCATCTGCTAAAGAGGATTAGTTTATAAGATCGTATAAATAAATATATCAACTATCTGTGCCAAGGTTTATAGAAAGTCAGTCTTTTGAGTTATTTTTGTCAACAGTAAAACTATTGGGTCCCATAGGAAATAAGCTTTGACGGGCGGCAGAGATCAGTGGAGAATCTGTCAAGCCTGTTCAACCCGTATGATTGTTAACAAAATCACGGGTGGTTTAGCTGATGCGTTTATCTGGATCTAACTTTATATCTAGCTTTTCTTGTTGCTTGGTGAAGTTGAAAACAGCTTGAGGTATTCAGTTGTTTGCTTCGGCAATGCTTCCCATTTCTGCAGTTCTTTTCTACAAGCACGCCTTGATAAACATAGTTTATTTTAAAGTAATCGGTTCTAGATGTAGTAGTTTGGGGTATTGGTTGACACTGTATCGTTGTGCAGGTAGAGTGTTTTTTGTTGTAGTCCTTTACTACTAGGAGTCTTTAGCGATAGAAAGGAGAAGCTTTTATCATATGGTGTACGTTTTCATTAGAATTCAAAGGATTTTTTCGTAATTGTATTTGGTCCTATGGTGCTTCGTAACACCTGTAGTCGAAGCTATCGTTTTTGGTTCTCATCTATTTTCTCTTATGCAAATTTCCACAATGGTTTTATACGCATGCTGAAGAATTGTGTTTTTTTTATATAGCTGTTGGTTGCAGAGACATAGTATGTGCACCTGATATTTGAAGCGTTTATTGCCTATTTCATAAATGCTATGTTATTGGAACATTCACTATGAGAGAGGAGCCGGAGTGCGTATCGTAAATTTGAAAACACTTGCTTCCCCAAGATACTGCAGTTCTAATGATTTTGTTAGGTAATATGGATGAATTAAGCCATCAACAATGCTGATGTTTTTTTGGAAGTTGGAAGAGGCTTTTGGAAGTTTCCACAGACATAGAGAACATCATGGGAGACAAGGCTATGAAGTTTGACGTGGTAATTAGAACTAAAGTCAGGATTAATGTTTCCATGAAATATGAGTGATATAGATACAAAGATCTGGTGTTTGGTTTTAATTACGACTTCTGTCTTGTATGATATTACCATCCTTATTTTAGTTTTTTAGTTTTGTACGTTCGGTAACTATGGACAAATGGAAAGATGTGGAATTGGCGAAAATGCGAGTGGGAGGAAATCAGAAATTTCGCGAATTTCTAGAGAGCCAACCAGATTACCGTGAGGACTGGTCTCTACACGATAAGTACAATTCACGTGCTGCTGCTTTGTTTAGAGATAAGGTACAGAGTTTTCTTGCTTTATTTGGAGTTGCAAACGGTTTCAATAGCTCTGATCAGGTTGCAACAGAAGCGGAGGGTGGCGAATGGTCTGCGGCTACGTCAGCAGCACGTAACTACGTTCCGTCTTCACTTGGCGCTGGAGATAGGATTAGAGGTGATACATCAAGGTTTTCCTCTGCCACTAGCTTAGGATCATATTATGGAGGAAATGCAGCAGCATATTCAGATGGAGGTGGATACAACACAAGTGACACCAGCCAAAGGTGTGTGGTTTTGGTACAGTGTTATATATTATAGTGGCTGTATGTAACCGTCGATTTTTAAAAATCTTTTCCTTTATTTTTTACCTCTCTCACTGAGTGGTTAAATTCAGCGACGAACGCTACCGTGGCTTCGGAAACACTGTTGACTCGGCTAGTACGCAAGATGATCTTTTGGCTGGTGCCATGTCGTCTCTTTCTATGGTATTACCTTTCCTTTTATCAGTTATCATTATTGATTACTATGCGTGCATAGGTGTTTCTTTGTAGGGTTGGAGCATAATTTCAAGAGGAGCTTCACAGGCTGCTGCTATTGCTAAAGATGTTGGTATGCAAGCTTCCCAAAAAGCTAGTGAATTGTCGGTGAGGTCTCATCATTTTATATACATATATATGTGTATATACATATGTATGTATATATATGTACCTATATAACATATGTAACACTGCTTCGATCTGTATGGAACTCTTGTAGTGCGTTTCACTTTCCAAAAATGGTGTGGAGAAATACATAACATGCTCATTCGGGTTACTTTATATCGCGTAATAGGTTAATAGGTCTGGAAAAGTAACATATTGCTAATGCAAACACATTTGTTTCTATAGAACGTACGGCACTTCTCCATTGGTGGAAAAACTAATGAATGACTGGTAACATACACTATCACTCCTAAATCGACTTTTCAGTGTTTGTTCTTTAAAATGAGCTTGTATTTATTATTCTTTCACTTTTCTAAGGCAAATAACGGTGGAATCCTTTTTGGAGTAGCCAGCAAAGCCACAGAAATTGGACAGAAGTCATGGGGCGGAATCTCGCAATTCGTCAAATCGCCGTCTTTGCAAGGTCTCGGAAGTATTTTACCAAAATCGTGAGTAGCTTTCCTACTTCAGCGTCGTTTTTATACGTGGGGAATAATTGGATATCTTGACACTATAGAAATAATTTGTCTTCATTATCGAATTAGAAAGTTGTTTTCACACGTTTTATTCTCTTCTTGTTCCTGTGGAATCGCCAGAGAATCCGGAAGTTTAGGGGAGTTTGTAACAAAAATATTTTGCGTAAAATCGATGACCCTTATTTTTAGCGGTTATGAAGACATGACTACGGTGAAAAATCAGTCTTACGATACAACTGTAAACAACACTAGCATCCATGATAACATTAGACAGTAAGTTTTTCGGTTTCTTTGTCTGTATTTTTTATTATTACATATTACAGCACTTCTTGCATTCGATTCAATTCCTCTATCGTTCACTAAGGTCTTCGAACTTCTTGTGTGTGGTTTCGGCTGCTGTTTGACTATTTTTCCATCTTGATCACCAATTTTGTTGAATGTTGGTGAGGTCGATTCACCTTGGAATCCTTAGATAGTTGTGCTGGGGCGTTTCCACATGAGCTGAGGGGAGTGAACTTGCCGCGGATAAGTATGTTAGCAATTTTCTGACCTTGGAAGTTTGGTGGCCCGATGGGGCATCAGGTCAGCACAGAGTTAAGTTGGGCTGTCCACGTGATAAACAGGACCACTTCCACCGAATTACTCGGTTCCCTTTATTTGCCCTGCATAACACATGTTTTAGATTCAATTCACTCGGCGAGCCAACTTCCCAAGCTGACAGCACTATTTTCTCCTTGGAAGGTAATGCTAACTTTTTTTTGTCACTTCTAAAAACTCTAGAAATGTTAATTGTGGTAGCTGTATTGTAAATTAGGTGTTAAGGTAGTAATATCCCTTTAAGGCTGTAATCTAAACGAATTGAAATGTAGATCGTAGATTTTCTAGATGCCGACTCGAGTATAAAGAACATCACATCTGAAAAGAAGTCGAAAGGCCTAGGTAGACCGAATTTGACACCATCCTATGTTGAAAGAGAGGTTGTTACTGGTACGTTCCTTTACCGTTTTGAAAGAAAAAGAAGAAAATTAGCAGTGATGTTTCAGACTCCACAATAACGCAACTGGAGGCATCATTCAGCAAGCGTCCAGATACCACAACCACTGTTTTGAAAAGTACGAAGAGCGAATCATCTAACAAAGCGTGGGACGATGATGCTTGGGCGATTCTGAATAGTTAGACTGCATAAATCACGCTGACCATGAACTGTCTTCGCACATAGTTATTGACGTCCATTAAGGTTTCATCTTCTCGTGATATAGTGCTATTTCAGCAGATCGGTTGGGGAATCCCTATTGTTAGGTGAATGTCAAATATAATGCTAGTCATGTTCTTCTAATGGAATAATGTTATTGCTTATATCTAGTGACCTAATTATACGAAATAAGTACATCGTAGGGGTGATAGATGTTATAGAACTGTGGGCGTAAATATTCTGTCTCAATATTCATATCGCTAAGAAAATAGCGTGGCTATCCCCAGTAGTTTTCGTAGTGAGGGGATTGTTACGACTCACTGTGATCAATGGCCTTTCACTTCTGTAACAAACTTACGTACATATCACATCAGCCACCACCTAGGTTATTATAGGAGTTTGTCGCGCTCTTCGAAATGGGTAAGTTTCTTAGGTTAATGTCGTATTCATATTAATTGCTATATGTCACTGGATATATTTTACAAAATCTCTCTACCCTTTTTTCATTCAACTTACACCATTTACTCCTACATGCCTGTAATTCCGTCATTTTTGGCAGAGAGTAAAAAGTGTAGTAGACCTTACTGAGGAATAAAACTCTCATCCCATGAGATATAACATCTGATATGAATATTACACACGTTTATCCTAAAAAGATTACTTTGAAAACTCACGCAACATTCAGCAAGGTAACCTCATTGTCATGCTTTTCTTGTACGGTTTCACTAAGGTACGGTGTGTTCTCCCTCCATACGTAGATTCAGTACGTTGGACTTATATAAATATTATTCCCAAGCATTCCGAACTTATGTGATGACCCAGTATTTCTGTTAAGCGAGAGGTAGACATTCTGTTCTGACTTGCTCTACATTTTGGATGTTTTATTGTCATTTACACCACATTTAAGAAGTTGATTGCTTACTTATGCAGAGGGGAAGTTTTTTCGTGAACATATGTTTCTCTAATAAATAGATCCGCAACGTTGTTGTATAATACATGGATTTAAAGAATTTATACTAGATCTTAGAGCCTTCTAGACCATTCTGAACTCCTAAGCATCGGTTTTCGATTGCACCATTCACGTCAGTGTCTATCAACGGTCGTCCGAGACGAGATGCTAGCTGGAAAATTTGAAGTACAGCTTTTTTGCAGCCCTAGACGTTACGTTTGAAATTCGAAGTAAATCCTCACCTCAACTGCGTTCGTGAGGCGGACTTCTCTTTTAGTACGCACAAAAGACGTAACTCTTCCTAGGAAGGAGGAACCTAGTCGTCCAACACGTCCAATCCTATAATTTGTCTTCAGGAACGTATAATTCTTGGGAATACACTAAAGTTTATCGTTAACACATGGAGCCCTATGAAATTCAATGACTGTGAAATGTCTAGGTAAACAGTGTATATACGGAAGAAAAGAGTAACCTGTGTAGAAAGTCAACGTTGTAGTGTGAAAGGTCGTAATTAATTATGTGGCTTAAACGTGGGAGATCAATCCCTCTGAAAGGTAATCTTCATGAACATTCACATTAAAGCGATAGAAGAAATCATGAAATACTAATAACAAAGTAACACCAACATATCCTTGACCAAATGGGTCTTATATTGCTTTCTGATGTTCGAGAACGATTATGCATTCCTTTTAATACATTCGGTACGAAGCTGGATTTTAACAACAGATGGTAATTATTCAATCACCAGAGTACTTCAGTAGTTCAGAACTTTAAAAATTCTAAAGAATAACGGCACTTGCAAACACAAACTATCCATTGGGAATACGATAGTGTTAAGTCGGATGAAATCCTACTTTTACCATATTAAAAGAAGAAAACTTGTATCGTGTAGGCAGAGGTTTTTACATTCTAGTAGTTTTTATTATAACCACTAAAGTTCATTAAGAGCTGAAATATTCGGTTTAAAGTTGAGAGCGGTCATTATCTTCACATCAAATGACTCCATATGGAAATCACGTCGCTGTGAATGTGTTGAACAAGAATGCAACAGCTTTTACTGAACTCTAATCATTGCAGTAAATGCTATCAATCATTCTAATCTATAGACCTCTACAAAGAAAAGAAATACACGCTTCCTTACTTATGACGGATTCTGATCTTATGTATCATAAAGGTTGATTTCTTCTTTTTTTTTCCATTAGATCTTGCGCAAGGAAAAGCAGGGTTGACAAAGCGAGTCAATGTCCGACAGAACATGACATATCCGAATACCTCGCCAATTTTGCTGTATGTCATGTCTGCATCAAGGATCATAAAGGAAAGAAGTCATAGTACTAGAATATTAGGAATTTAATACATAGTTTCAATCCATAAAAAATTTGCATTTTAATTCCAAGCAAGCTCAAAATATAGCCACATTGTCGCAAAATTATACACGTACTCACAGCGCTATGGAAAAGTCCCATCTACAGGTCTGTCAACTTCTAGAAAAAGTAACACGGTTATGATTGTGAGCGCTTAAATTAACAATGGTTTTTTTTCATCAACGGAAAAACATCAATGAACTCGCCTAGCTGCTCCATCGGTACCGACAAAGATTCTCGCGGTCTTTTCATGATCGTTATTCAATGAACTCCATAAAACAACCTCGTATTCGAACGATTGCAATTGCTTATGGACAAATGAAGCAGTTGCTCGGTTCTTCAATCTAACTTAATGATAGACATTGCATAGTAAAGAAGATTTTAACTGACCTTACAAAATACCATAGTCTCGTTCAATTTTCCAAGTGTCATATCCCCAGTGAGGAGCTCCTTTAACCGTGCAATTTTGTCCTTCTCTCGAACGCTAAATTGTGTAGTGGCAAAATGTTTATGAAGTTACATCAATATCTCAAAATTGAAGGTCATTCAAGCTCTACAACTGGTCTCATGAGTGAAAAACGTTGAAAACGAAATGTCAAAGATTTAGGATAGTCTGGAACAGACTAGAGATTTACCGAATAAATTTCAACTCCAGATTATGTAGCAAAGAATGGAGCCTCGGGCTTCTGATATAATGAAGGAACTGACGATCGACCACACCATCGGCTAGGGATTCCAGCTGTTCCGGGCAGGTAGCAGAAGAAAATATGACTCGAGCACCTAAACATTTGAAAAAAAAACTCATTTACTTCATATAGGTGTTGACAGTGGGGAGACATGGAATTCTACCTGTGGAAGTAAGGCCGGTGTTCGTGATAGAATTGGCAATGGGTATAAAAGAAAAGATTTCCGTGAGGACACTGGTAAAGCTGTCATCAAGAAGCATGTCAGCTTCGTCTAGGATTAGCTGAAAATGATTAAATGGATCAATGGAAATGGGAGATAAAAATGAACCAGAGTTGTATGTATCCAAACCGACGTTACTTACATGTTTTACATCACATAAATACTTGGATTTCCGAAGACATTTCTCCACAAGACCCGGAGTTCCCACCAGAACGTCCCAATCGTCCTAAAATTTTAGTTTTCACAACCAAAAGGTGAAGAAAAGAAGAAGACGAATTTAAGATTACCTAACCGTGAAATCGGCTTCTTTAGAGCACGTTGAGATTTTCAGGTCTGTTTTGGAAGACAGTTTAGACAGCACCACCGCAATCTGAGATTTGAGTGATGATGTAACGGCAAGAATGACAGCTATAATATGCGGGATTGAAAAGACATCGTGAAATACATTGTTAGCAACCAAATTCTGCTGCCAAAATTCGTAAATTCGCAACACTTTCGCTTTTGGCTCCCATGGTCCAGACTCTACTACTACATGGGATAAGTATGCAATATATACCAGTGAACTCAGATTCCGAAATGCATTCCACATCCTACCAGCGTTAATCTGGAACGCGTTCTGTATTACGTCCCTTCTGTGGTAGAACTACGGAGGAACTACCAGCGTTAGCATTGTATTCCTTTTACACAGAAGGTGGGTGTTCACCGTTCGACCTTCTTGACGCTCAATTGGAGCTTTTTTCAGTAAAATTTTTGCGAATTGTATGTTCCATCCACAGCCGGCACAGAACCAAACCAGAATTCACCATCACATCTTGCTTAAAAAACAAATACGATTCAGTTGATCGTCTAGGAAACTTTTCCAGCACACTCGATGGCTCTGAAAACAAACCACCTGGCCAGAGATAGGAAGTGGGCATTTGGTGGAACCTTATCAGAGAACTTCTTTGGCTGGATGACAAGTGGGCCTTGCAGATCGAAGTAAAGCCGGATTTTCACAACAGGCTGGTATACGGCTCTAGAAGCTTTTCTGATTGGGCACCAAAGAGGTCTTCACGATCGATACCGCTATTACAGCAGACCTTTACTGAAGTCAACTGAATGAATTGAAGGACGCTCTCAACACATTCGACCGAATACGTAGCCAGATGATCATACAGTATGTCAATGTTTTGGAATATAGTAAAAAAGTCATAGAATCCGTTTTGGGCTCCTGCAAACTCTACTTAATTCTTTGGATTATCGTCAGTTCAAATTAAAGCATAGGTACATCTTCTTAGATTTTACACATTTTTAAAATGAGGTACTAGGAATGTGTTCTTTCAATCGGTCCTTCAAATTGGAACTCTGTGCACCTTCTACTTTAATGGGTCGAACTACTGACGAAAACACCTCAAAAATACTTCCTACCAACGGTTTACTGTCTCATCGTGGCCGGGAGGTGTTCCTGGGTGTCGGGCTGCGATGCACAGCGGGGGAATTCATCTCTCCCAGCATGGCCTCCCGAGCTGAGAAGAAGTCCAGCGTTTGCACTAGGAAACCCAGCTAAGAGTCAACCAATACCAGGACCCGCTATCAAGCTATCAAACTAGTCGCATGGTAGTCAATCTTCCTCTGATCCATAAGAGCGGCGACCGCTTGGAGTGGTGACGCCCTGGGGTAGACTTCGGCTTGGCTGACCTTGAAGCTCCAGGAAACCACAATGACAAAACCAGCAAGACTCCGAAAGAATGGAAATTATGCTGGTGCCCGCACAACCAATGAAGGCGGGTCATCCAGTACCCAAGTAGGTAAGTAGTTTTCTAAGGAAGTTTTAAACACGTAGCCAACCTAATAGTAATTGACTCCACCTTTTTCAAAAACGCCTTTCTGCTTTTGATGCAACAATTTTGTAATCAAAGGTGCTGCATACGCAATTGTTTTTCCACATCCTGTTTCAGCAGCGATGAACAGATGATGAGTTGACAGAAACGCCTTGAGGCACTGAGACTGTAAACAGAACGGTCGTCCATAAAAAAACAATAGAAAGCTAACTCGACAGCTATAAGCACAAAGTTCAGCGTTTGTACCTGAATAAAGGTAGGACTCTTCAATCCGAGTTCTTCCAGAGCACTTTTTACCACGGGATGGAGACGATCTGGAACATAACATTCCCATGTATTTTCCCACTTCACGAATTGATTAGACACCTAAACAGATGTGAAAATGATGTGAAATGAAGCGCTGAAAATACATGACTACCTTAGTTCTTCTTTTGATCACAAACCAGTCGTCGCTATACTTGTTCTTTTCCCAAAAACGACTGCATAACGAGGTAAATGCTCCCAGTTGGCTCTCGTGAAGGTTGAACTCTCGTCGGGAACATTCTGAAGAACTAACTTGAACTCGTACCACTCTAGATATCACAGGTTTATTTGGCAAAGTTTAGCAAAACTACCTATGAGGCAATGATCATTCACAGACGGAGGCTGCCGCTCCTGCAACTTCAGAAGCTGTTCTCTCTTTTTTTTGGACAGTGATAAAGGCACTTCTAGCTTCTTAACACTACGAACAGGTGCAGCAGTCTCGAAATCATGACTTTTGGGCCAACTGAGGCGTTCGATCCGTATATCGCTAGGACAGAGTGACCCAAACTGGAAACTATTTGTAACTTATGGGAAGGAATTCAATAGCAAGCAATTAAGCACTTACTGAATCACTATTGAGTTTCGCAATACGACTTCTTGAAGAGAATTCTCTGAGAGTGCGCGTTACAAAACATGTTGTCTTCATGGAGCTGGTCGGATAAGATCCTGATGAATCCTAGGACTAAAAGCATTAATAACTGGCTCCTACACAAATACGATGGCTCCAGATGAAGACAGCAGTGTCACCATGGGGAAAAATAATAGCATCCTCACACAGTGTTGTGGGTGGAGCCAGACAACGAAAGTGAAGTACGAGTTTCCCGCTGCACACTCGCTTTTTGTAGGGAGATTCAAATAGATAACTATCCATCTTAGCCTGCTGGTGCCTTGACTTCCCAAGTTTCCGGATTAATTATGAAGAAGAAGAGGAGAGAGGAAGGTGAGAAGATTTCACATTAGTGCTGTCGTTTAAATGAAGTGCATCTTCTCTGCTTGTCCTTTACGATCGGTTTATAGAACTACGGAAAGAATTGGCCAAAACTAATGATCCAACCAAGGAGCTCGACCTTGTCAGCGAATTGGGCTCCTTGTACAGATTGAATGGCGACATGGAGGCTGCCCGAAATTCCTACGAAAGAGGTATACTTCGCTTTGCTGCCGTCTCCACAAAGTATAGTTGTTGTTAAGCTATACAACTCGCCACGAAGCTTGGTAATTATTTGGATCTTTCATTTGCTCATCGTGCAATCGCCGAAATCTACTCGGAAGAAGGTTTGCTTCTACCAGTACTGTCTGTATTTGTCCTTCGTAAGGTACTTTGTATAGGTGATCGCGAACAGGCGCTGCAACATGCTGAGTTTTTTCGAGAGACTGCTCAGAAAAGTGGAAGCTGTTCGCAAATTCAACTTTCTTTACATGTGACTGGATGGATCTATGAAAAACTGAACATGCAGCAGTCCCATGACCCTATCGATCTTGAAAAGGTTTGATCGAAATGCTGCCATGGTGTTGTACAGTCTTATGCGGAACAGAATCTGTGGGCAGTAATGTTCTATGTTTAGGCCCTGTCATGGTGCATCAAAAGTATTGACTACATTAAGAAATTTGGCCACAGTATTGATGCGGATAGGAAGGCAGTGAGGATCGGTGGCGATTCAGCACGTAGGAAAGCTGGTCTGGTTGGTCTATTGAGCACTGTTCTCCAGGCGACATCCATGTTCTTCGCATAGTTTGCCATGTCAAGTACTGGGAGTGGTCTATAATTCTGCAGTTCTTTAGGAACGGCTCTGCTCAGGAATCTGCGCTAATCTCCAACGCCGTAGTGAGGCTGAAAAGTACTGGAATACCGCTTATGTATATGCGAAGTAAAGTCTAGAATTTTCTGTGTTGATTTGTTGAGGTTTATATTGTTTGAAGTTTTTTTAGTAGTACAAGCGCAACATTATCTTTCAGAATTGCACGCATTCCCATTTATGATGATGGCACTTGTACATAGAAAACTAGCTGAGAGAAAGGTGAAACGAAGGATGCGCATGGTGTGGTGGTGAACGCGTAAGCCCCCGGAAAGGGTAATAGCGCGTTAACTCTCCACCGCAGACTACTGTGGTCCAGAGTTTTGCAAGTATCTCAGCGCCGTTGTGGTTGTATCACACATAATACCCTTCCGTGAAAATTGTAGCAGGCAATGAATAGAAAAGTTAACATTCCCATTTATGTTATTGAGCAATCAACCGGATGTAACGAACTTTAGGCGTAGTCATGACACGGATTTGGAGTATCAGTTACTTCTTGCCCGTATCGATTTCTCTTGGGAATCTCCTGTAAAAAACGCTCAAAGGCTGGTGAATTTTTCACCTGCAAAGAAGAAAGGCTATGCACTCATAGAGCTCGCACAGGTGTTTCTTACCTTCTATTCTTTTCTTTTTGTGGTTAAGGGAGTTGTCATTGCATGAAGGCATGAACTGAGAATTTGATAGCAAATCTCTCTATCTTCTTGGAGGTCCTGGTATTCGCTGGTGATTTTGTGGGCGCTCAAAACGCACTGTTTGAATGTCTGGTACACCACAGACCGTCAATGATAGCAGAAGATGTTGCGTTGTTAGACGCACGTGTGATTTTTTGTGAGTTTTGTGCTTCATATCCTTTTCGAATAACCCATATTTTTAATTATTTGAGATTAATATCTCTTTATTCATTTTCTTTGGTCGGATATTGAATTTTACGTTCGACGTGCCGTAGCCTCCCAATGGTTTACCGCCTCATCACGGCTGGGAGGTGTTCCTGGGTGTAGGGTTGCGATGTACAGCGGGAGGATTCATCCCACCAACAGGGCTTCCCATGCTGAGAAGGAGTCCGACGTTTCCATCAGGAAGCCCAGTTAAGAGTAAACTAATACCAGAATCCACCATCGTCCTGGTATCAACTTAGTCGCATGGTGGCAAATCTCCCTCTGATCCACAAGGGCTGCGGCTGCCTGTGGTGGTGAAGATCTGGGGCAGACTTTGGCCAGGCTGACCTTGGGACTCCAGGGAACCACAATGGCTAAACCAGCAAAATTTCGAAAAAGTGGAAATTTTGCTAGGGCTTATACAACCAGTGATGACGAGCCATTCAAGTGTTCAAGTTAGTAAATTCGACTTATATTTTAGTGTACAAGTACTTTGATCGGCTGGAGCGCTCAAAGAGTTCTGAATGTTCTCGTAGTGAACGACGTAAAATGTACGAACTGATTGCGGATTCATTCTGCTCCTATGGGTAGGTGTCTCGGTCTCTTATCGCACTATTTTACAATGATATTAGTCCAGACTTTATATTAAAGTGTCTATTTTAGGAGCGAAAGAAAAGAAATGCTTCAGCACGCGATCAAGTTCTATAAAATGATGTTGAAGTGAGTATTATTTCCTCATGGTTTCTGTCGATGCTACGTCTACTTTACATTTTGTTTCTAATAGAATACAAGATGATTGGGAAAGTGATGGTGAATTTCTCCTCACCATGTATGAAAGCGTGTCAGGTCGCATGACATTAGTTTATAATGAAGTCGCTTGATTGAAGCAAGAATAGTGTGCGTAATGATGTTAAATTCCTACAAAACCTCTGCTTTATGGTTCTCCTTTTCGAGGAATATCAGTGAAACACGCGATGCTCAAAGGGTTCAAAAAAGCAAAAAGGCTGATGGTGCGATGGAAAACAAATTGAAGTGAATAGTTCTTTGATTACGGAGGCCATATCACATTTTGCCTAGGGCGTTCTGTGACTATGGAGAACGACATGAAACAGAAGTACAGAAGAAGAACCACATAATGGAACGCGAGTAAAGTTTCAGAGCCTCAAAGAAGTATACTGTCGTACTTTAGGCAAACAAAAACACGGGCAATTTTTTTGACTTAATGGCCATCGTGATGCTCTACGATACATCTGAAACTTGACTTGTTATTTCAACTAAGTGGAAAGCTTTTTATTCCATCTACTGGGTTCTTGGTTTACGCCTTGTATAGGTACCGGCACATGCAACATTAAGCTGGAGGTCGCAGTCGAGAAAATTCCGCGGTGGACAGAAAAGGAGAAATGCACTGAGGTATCCCGGAATTAACGTTAGATTTGAACCTATACCGTCAAAGTAACGTATTTCAGCTCAAAACAAACGTTATTAAGTGGCGAGGAACAAGTTGATTTATACCATTTGCTTTAAACTATCAACTTCTTGAGGTGATGGAATTGTTGAATGCAATTTCGGCGTCGGCTCAGTTTCTGAGGCATTTCTCGTGCAAGAAATTGCCAAGATTCTTGGAGAAGCGGTATTGGGTAGGCGAGAGGTATGGCGAGCATGATCGATAATGCACAGTTTCGTATTTCAGCTCAATCAGCCTTTATTCAGTTGATAGTGCGAAATAAATATAATCGTGCGTCGGTGGTGCGGCGTATCGCCAATTCGTGTGGCATCTTTCTTAACTTCCATGTGTTTTTTAGATACTCCGAAATAGTTGAGATACTGAGACAAAGTTCTTCTGCAAGTTTCCGAACTACTGCAGTGGATTTGCTTAAGCCTTCAATTCTTCGTTATGAATAGCAGAAGGACGTCCGCGACGTTTTTCATCTTCAAGATTGAATCCGATAAATTTTCCAAACCAGCTGAACTGAACTGTGCGTTCGTTTACACTTCCTTAGCCCCGTGCTCCATTGATGTTTCGTGCCATTTGAGTTGCGCAAGTCCGAGTTTGAACTTGCAGAAGTGGATTCCTAGAATGTAATGTTTCGACATCTGGAAGTATGATGCGATAAAGCTCTCGGCTATTGTGAATCCCTGAGGAACGTTCCGTGGGTTTGACTTCATCGAGCATTATTAGAGGTCTTTGAATGCATATCTGGCTTTTGAAATAACTCGGAGGATAGTCTACCGATGTATCGAGACAGTGCTGGTATTCTCGTAAGCAGGTCTGGTACCAAGTTGCCGACCGTGCAGGGATGCAAAGCTCGGTGTCCCTGGCGCACAGGATCGATCCCATGTGTATTACGGGGCGCCACCTCCAAACACTGCGTTACACAAGCCCACTTACAAATTATGGCATTTATAATTTGTCAAAACACGTTTTATATTATAGTTCAGTTGTGCTTAATGGAAGTGAAAAGAGTTAGCCTTCCGGTGATACATAATAGTCTGCGTTCAGAAAAAAACTTGCTAAAACCTATATAAGAAAATGAAGTTACAAGTTCGACGTTGATCTGCGAAAGCCTTATGTAGGGAATGTTAACATTGGTTATTGGAAATGGTTTACTATTAGCTGGGTTTCCTCATGAAAAAATTGAGCTCGTTCATTGTTTGGTAATGATATCTAGAGGATGACACATAAATTGACCGTACCATATTTTTTTATATGTTTCGTAATATTTAGAATTTATAGTTGGTAAAGTTTAGTTTCTAATTTTCTATTTGAGTTGAGGTTTAGTTAGGGAAAGGAAAGAATTATGTTGTTTGATAAAAAATAGATTTCCAGAGAGAGTTTTTCGGACAAAGAGAAGCTTAGCGCGGCAGTTTCGATTGCCCAAACATTTATGGATATGGAAATGTTTGAAGAAGCTCTAGACTGGTTCGTACAAGTGCTCGATTTGGAAAAGAAAATCGGGAAATCTGAAACTAAGGTACGTCCGCTTTTTGATAACGTGGTGTCACTCATTTTATGCGCTCCTTTTTCAGCTGCTCCAAACGCGAGTGATAATTTTTGAGGCAAAATGTCGTTGCAAAAGTGTATCGAAGACCACTGTTCAAAGCGAATTCGATCTTTTGATTTCACAAATACCAAGTGAACGTGAATCCCTCAAGGTTTTCCGATGATTCATGCTAAGTCAAATGAAAGTTAATTCATCGAGGTTTAGTCAGCGGTTTATGGAGCTATGAGTTGTTTCCTTGCTGAACAAGGGGATCAGGTTGCAGCCAATATATACCTCCAACGTTCCAAGCAATTTGAAGCTGAATCGGATATTAGCGAATGTGATGAAGACGAAGATTGCGAGAACGTCACAGACGTCTTGGATGCAAGGTCTGATAGGGCTATTCTTTCCGAGTGCATGGGTAAGACTATTCACTTACGTCAACTACTAATAATGATTAAGAAATCAGTTCCGTATACTTTTCTGAGGCCAATTTTCCAGAAATGGCTCACTTGCAAAATAGCGACCGTGAAATAGAAAAAGATCGAGACAAGGAAAAAAATGCGCATGGAGAGACACGACTTCACATCGCAGCGCGTACTGCTGATACCGTAATGCTGGAAAAGCTCATAGCAGCTGTGAGTATGACATGTTTTACTTCAAGTTGAACGTTGGTTTGAAGCATCTTTTATTCTTCTCAGGGATACGATGTTAATAAACGTGACCACGGTGGTTGGACCCCTATTAGTGAGGCGGTTTCAGCTGGAATCCGGGACAACGTTCGCGTTTTGCTCAAAGCTGGTGCCGAAGTTGATCCAGTAAGTACAGAAGTCCTTAACGATGATGAAAACTCGGTGAGTTTTATAATATATTTGCTACACATTACTCAGTGTTGCTTTGTGTTTGATTGCCAATCGTAATTTAGACCGGCGGTGGTATCACTCCTTTGATGGAGGCGTGTGATAAGGGTTTCATCGAGATAGCTAGAGATCTTCTTAAGTGCGGGGCTTCCGTGGTTAAGAAAAACGCCGACGGATGGACTGCAGTTGACTTTCTGAGGTTTTATTTCAGTTCTTGAATCCCTTATTCATCGGGTGTTATGACACTTCTGTGCTCTGATATTCAAACAATCAAGATCCGGCAATGTTGATGTTAATATTTAAATAGTAATGTGTCATATTTCATAAATTTTCTTGTCTCCTATGGCGAGGAGGACGAAAATCATGTGAAAGAACTTTCGACTCTTGCTCAGTATATGGAGGATGAACAGCGAAAACGTAGGTTTTAAAGTTTGCACTGGAAGTTTTTTATATGACGTCTACTGTGCGGATCACAGCACTTCTGCCATCCGATTCGCTTCTTTGCATCTGACATCCACGAAAGTCTTCCAACTTTTACGTGTTGCTTCGGCTACTGCTTGAGGATTTTCATTTCATTTTGAATGCCGCAGAATGCTGCTCGAGTAGCTTTTCCCTGGATTCGAGATAACCGGGTTGGAGCATTCCTAATTGGACTACAGAGAGTGATTTTTTCCCGGATAAGTTCGGCACCAATTCTCCGACCCGGAGGGATGAGAGGCTTGGTTTACCCGGGGCGGAATCGAACCAACGCCATGCTCTGATGACGGACGTCACTACCACTGTGCTATCCGTCCCCTCACGACTTGATTTGTTATAGTCAAATTAGTAGATCAAACTAGAAGTAATATTTTCTTTAACAGTTCTGTGAAAACGACCATAGCAAGCACCGTATTCCAAACATTCAACGCACATGGAACTGGTCCTCAAAGCAACGCACTGTGATACCGAACTCGTCATGGAGTTTGAAGCGGTGCTTGATATCTCCTTCCCTGATATTAAAGTCATCTAAATTGCATAGAAATAAAATTATAACAGATAATGTATGTGCTAGCAGAATATTCCAGCTACTGTGAAGAAGATCCGGGCCTGGAGCGGAATCAAACTAGCAACATACATTGAAAATTACGCTTCTGTTTTCTGTAAATATTCTTTTATTCGCAGTAAGCGCTAGGAAAGATCGTGGAAGTATATCTTTATTGACTGGTCTATTCAGGAAGGTTTTGTTAAATTTCAGAATCGTTTCCTGTCCGAGGCTATGCACCACAGCGGCATAGATCGAAAAGAACACAGCCTCTTAGTAATTCGCGAACGAAGCAACATAGCCTGGACGAAAACGTAAATCTAAGCAGTTACAAGGTAAGTTTCATAGTTGTACTCAATGCCATATTATCTTTCGTTAGAATGACCTAATCGTGCTAGGAAACTCCGTTTGTTTCCATTAATTGCGGAATCTCAATCATGCGAAAGTGCCTGCTTCTGTATTGTTTTACGTTGTAGTTTCCCTGCATAGTTTTATTCAGTGTAGTGACCACCGGTTTTCTTTAAACTTCTAGTTTAGCAATGAGAATGGCTTATGTTTGCAGCGTATCATTGAAGGACTGGGTGCACAGTCAAGGAAGAAGGAAAAGCATGTTGTCTCTTATGAAGAAAGGGCGTTAAGCTTAGAGGATGATTTGATAGTTCTTAAATCACCAGCACGTACTGATATAGCACTTCCATGGGACTGTGGTCAGGAGCAGCGAAAGGTGGGCGACTGCGGCGCCGAGAGCGATACTCATCCTTGCTATCCTCCAGAGTTACCCCTTCTCTCAACTTCTAGAGCGAAGCGAGACGGAGTAAGTTTCAGTCTGGGTGTATACATTCTTACGTGATGTGAACAATTGAGGGAACATGTGTTATAGGTGCAGAATAATTATTCTCCATGCGAAATCATAGACGACATTGTAATTGCTGATGAGCTGCGATGCCGAAAAAGAAGAAATCAAGACTCATTGGAGGAGTCTAGCTTTCAAGTAAAGAAGCGATCACAAGAAACAAAGTACATGATTTTCGAGAGTTCTTCACTAATTATACTGTAGATTTTATTCGTCTAGATACCGAATAATCAGAATTTCTGTAAGGTTATCCCCAGGAACGTAATGAGATTTATTCGGCATCATCAGTGGCTGCTATCACAACTGTACAAATTCAGATCAAATACGGTTTCATTTTCGGATAGCGGTGTTCAGAAGCACTCAGCTGATCTTACAAAAACTCCGAAAGCCCTATCAAATGTAAATGCACATATTGTCGCAACTCTGAGATTTGAAAATGAACAAGGAGGAGTGCTTCGAGCTGATAAAGTGGTCTCATTTCCGAGGTGCATTTCTCACATATGGTTTTTACAAACATGACAAAGAGCAGTCTGCCTTTAATTGTAACATCAACGAAGTAGAAGTAAGACTATTAGGTTAGGTTCTACTCCACCAAAAGGCATATAATGTGAACATTTTATTTTATATGTTGAATTTTGTAAATTTTGAAAAGAATTTTTACTGAGCTTGCGAATTACTTGAGTCCTACATATGGTTGGATACTAAGTCATCCATCTAGACTGCTTTTTATTGTTGCAGAACAGCAACCATGGCGATCGCTCACGATCGATTCTGTTCAGAATTATCTGGTTATGAATCTAAGTTATTCGATATTCGCCTATCTGATGGAAGAGAAGCGGACGCTAACGTACCTCTAACATCTCTTGGCGAACCGCTTGTTATCGTATGCCGATTGCACAAGCCTACTGCTGAAGTTCTCTATAAGAGCAGGGCAGGTTAGTTCTATGGTTTTCGCTAGCTTTACATGAAATTTTGATTCCATTGTATTTTTGTAATCTGGGTTACCACTAAGCTTGTGGGTCTAGTAGGTTTTTTTAAGTGGTCACGCGTGAAGTCGTTTTGAAGTGTGTTTCAAATTTTGACTCCACTGGAATACTCGACCTTTCGTCAGCCTCGCCACATGATCATAGATTGGTTGAGGAGGTTTTGAAAGCGGTAGTTGACACGAATCGCACGATCAACCGACTTGTGCTTGATGGCTGTAGTGAGTTCATGAACGATTGATTTAATTAATATTCGTGATCGTAGCCCTTTTATTTACTGCCTTTTTCTTTTTAACGGCAGGGTATGTTGCGAAATATAACTCGTATATAATGCTGAGATGTTTGCAAAACTCCGGACCCGGAGTTTTGCAAATATTTCAGCATTATATATGAGTTATATTCCTGATTGTATTTGCATAATTTTATATAGCTGTAAAATAGTTCCTAAATATATATTTATATGTGCATTCACATTCAGACATCACTCTTGATATTCTCTCCGCTGTAGCTGCTATATTATCTCGTGTTGAAGAGTTTAGCTGCAAATACGTGGGTCTTCTGGACGAACATCTCGCGATATTGTGCGGAGTGAGTCAGTTGCCCATATTCCATATTATGTCGTCAGTAATGTTCATAAAGGGTCTACCTTTGCGATATTCAGGCCTCTCTTTATCTTTCCATTTCTTCTGTTGACTTGTCGCACAATGAGTTAACTTCTGGTTTTTTACTGTCGAAATTTATCACAACCTGCATTAATTTGAACGAACTTCGGATCTGCGACTTAGATTTGACACTCGGCGAAGAAGAGGTCATCACTAGTTTATGCGGTTAGTATTTCGCTTCACATTCTTTTTTTTAGTTCAGATCTTACTTTTAAATTAGGCGACTTTTTGTTAGCTCTACCAGTAGTGAAGTATGTAAAACAGCGCTAGATTACTATTTGCGGCATTCATTTTTTGTAGTCGTTTAACCATATGCCTTCATTAGCTTTGCGTGCTTCAGTACAAGGTAAATTCGTCTTACTTAATTGTTCACAGTTGTCCAAACTATTCCTAACATATTGTAATCACTTTTTTAATTTACTGCCTATTCTTTTTTCATGGCAGAGTGCACTGTGAAATGTAACTATAATGATGCTGAGCTATTTGCAAAACTCTGGATCGCACGTGTCTGCGGTGAGGACTGAAACACGATATAGCCCTTTCCGGATATTGCCCTTTCCGGGGATAAGACGTTCACCACCACACCATGTGGGTGTTCGATCCTTGCCACAAGCATGTACGGTCCCGGGTTTTGCAAATATATCAGCATTGTTGAAGTTATTTTTAGCATATTCTGGTCATCTTGGTTTTGTTTAATATACCGATTTTTTTTTCGATAATTGCAGTACTTGATGACCTAAGGACAGAATTATAGGAAAGACTGTTGTATCATTTCTAAGTATATCTGCTCTGGGATGTTATTTTCATTTCGAGATCGTTGAAGTTTAAATTTTCAGAGACTCAAGCAAATGTTGTAATTTTTAAAAACCTTCGGTTCAAATCGCGGTGGCTGTGAGCCTTAACGGTGCAGGGGCTTCATCGTGTTCCGCCAACCAAATTTCACAAAATTGCTTATATTTTCGAAGTATTTACCACTGTGGAAAATTTTAATTTATGAACTTTGGAAAATGAGAATTTTCTTCTACTGTAGAAAATAAGAAACATAGGAATAAGAAACCACGATCTCTCTCGTATGAGGGATCTCTAGCTGGTTAGTCGCGAGGCTACGTGGCGCGTCCCCAGATGGCGGATAGGGGGTTAATCGCAGACCAAAAGCGACCTTTGCTTCCCTGATTGGCACATACTTTCTGTATATGCTGGGCGTATTCATGAATGCGTCTGTGGGTGCGTTCTCGCTTATGCGGATTGTGTTCTACGAGTCAATTCGACCAAAAGACTGCAATCAAGTGACTGGAAGTATATGGGAGGCGGTTAGGAGTCGCCTCCAATAAATAAGCGCCATGTCCACTATGGAAGACCTTGGCTAGCTACCCGCGAGAATACCAAGCCCTCACGTCCAGAGCAGAGCAAGCTATACTTGGGTATCAAAATGCTAAACACAGTAAAAAAAAAAACGGGCGTCGTTCCTCTCACCACGGAAGAGCCTCCAATTTAGCAGCGTTGGGTAGTGCGAGTACGGAGACGCTGCTAAAATCTCAGGGCCAATGGAAGCTTCCTGGTATGCAAAGGATTAAGGTGACGACCTGTATCTACAATGTACGTACACTTGCATCCGAGTCCTCGATAGAAGACTTGCTCTTGCAAGCAAGAAGGACAAGGTACGACGTCATCGGCTTGGTTGAGACGAGACTGCGCCACCCATTCAACGCCTTCTGTGACACAGGAGAAGAATTGTTCTTCGGAACGTGCAACAGTAGAGGAGTCGGCTGCGTCGGCATTTTCGTCAACACGAGTTTGTCCATGAACATCGATTCATTTGAACAACTCACAAATGAAAAAAAACAAGCCTGATCGGACGTTTACGTTAACGATTAAAAAGATGTGGATCAACACCGACTTTGACAATTTTCGTCGTTTACGCGTCAACACCAAACTATGACGAAGAAGAAGTCGAAGCGTTCTATATGGACTTGGAGAAGTTCTACAGATAAGACCACACATTCTTCAAGGTCATCATTGGAGATTTCAACGCCAAGATGGGACCAAAAAGAAAGTCACATTGGGACCCACAGACTGGAATGGAACGAACCGGGTGAGCGGTTTTCTGAATTTAGCATAGCGGCCAAAACCGTCCATGGTAACTCGCAATGCCAGAAGCTCCACCCTCAGCGCTGGACTTAGTAGTCTCCCAGTAGAGAGTACCATAACGAAATAGACCACATCATAGTAAATACAAGGTTTAGCCTAACTAATATCCCTGTTGTCCCAAAATTCTCCACAGGAACTGCCACGACCGACTTTCTATTAACCTCGGCATTGATCAAGTAATTTTCTTCGTATTTTTGTTGAGCAAACGCGAGGTGTTATTATTCTTTGTTCACGATTAAGTTGACGTTTCGGCGGATTTCGCCTTCCTCAGAGCCGCTTCCTATGAGGTTTCCACTAAGTATGTCACGTAGAGACCAACCGCACAGAAATCACATGGAAGTATAATGTCTTAACATAATGTTCTGTCTGTCTGTCTGTCTGTCTGTCATTATACTTCCATGTGATTTCTGTGCGGTTGGTCT